>JAVJIF010018316.1:0-107516 GCA_038442645.1 Agave tequilana | reverse complement strand
TTAGTTTAACATTTTATTAGTAAAAAATAGATGCACAGTTTTTTATCAGCAGGTTGCAGTAATCATTCTTCTTCTAGGTTCATGGTAATTTAGATTTGACTAGTTAAGAATGACATGATTTGTTTTTACCTATCGACACTCCAATTTTCCATTCACACAACCAGAAACACCCTCTATAGAGTTTATTGTTTCTTCTGACCCTGCTAATCCATTTTCTACTTCTACTGCTGAAGTATCAACTTTTATGACAGAGGAAAAATCCTGAAGTTTGAAATTTTTTTTAAAAATAAACTATTAATGGATCTGAGAGGGTGTATGCAAGTTTTGTCCCTATGTTTCTTATGCTTTTCCAAAGAATAGTGGAACCAATGCACTAACTAGGCACATTAGGGAAAAACACCTCTAGAACCAACCATGACAAACACAATTTTCACTTTAAGTGGCACACTAAGCACTTTTAGTTATAATCATCAAAGAGGTAAACTAATTTAGCTAAATATCTTATTCAGGTTGAATAACCTTTTAATTTTACTGAAAATGAAGCATTCACAAATTTTATTAGAACTATTTATAATCCTGAATATGATCTGTTTTATACATATACTATTAGAAGGGAAATGTTCAAGGTTGTTGACGAAAGAAAACAATTTTGCTTGCAATTTTTTCTTCTATACCACAAAGAGTTGCACTTATTTCTAGTTCTGGGAAGCTCGTAACGACTTTCATTACATAGTTGTTACTGCACATTTTATTAATCCTGATTGACTTGTAAACAAAAAATTATTGATTTAAAAATTTCCTTTTCCACGCCATGCTTCTAATCTTAGTTAGACTATTATAAAGTTGTTAGAGATTTTAGACTTGAATCTAATTATTCTATTCCAGTTTATAATGCTAGTCATACTGCTATAATTGAGCTTTTAAAAAATTATTTTAGACCAGTTATGAATGAAAAACTTTTCATATTCGGTGTGTATGTCACATCATTAACTTGTTGCATACATGGTGGTTTAAACTGCATAAATACTTATATTCAAAAGTTAAGAAATGTTATTTTATTTATTAAAAGTAGTGGTCCAATGAGGCAATACTTTAAACAAATTTGTTCTGTCTAGGCCTACAAATTAAAAGTTTACCTTAGGACATAAGAACTCGTTGGAACTCAACATATAATATGTTGAGGAAAGCTATTCCTTATTAGAAAGCAATAAATATGTTATTTTTAAGGAATTTCCAGGTCAATATATTCTGAGGAGGAATGGAAAATTTAAGATGTAATTTATAAAAATCTAATTTTTTTTTGAAAGAGTAAAAGATTAGTTTCATGGGTTTATTATCCACAACTTATTTAGTATTTTACGAGTTAACTAAAATTTCTGAACTGTTTTATACATATCGAAATGATTTTTCCTTCAAGATAGTATTATTCTTATGGAAAAAATCAATAAGTATTTTAATATTTTCCTACTATATTTTATTTTGCTACTATTATGGATCCTCGAATTAAATTTGAAGGATGTAAATATTTACTTGAAAATTTTTATGAAAAAATAGAAAATTCTGATTCTGCCCTAGTTTGAAAAGATATGAGAATTCTATAAATAATTTGTATGATTTTTATGAATCCCAGTTTGAAATAAAAAATTATCTCATCCTGCATCATCACTAGGTCTAGAGGTTTTTTATTATCTGCATCGAAAAAATCAAGAAGTTCAGACACATTGAATAATCTTCATTATTATTCGACTCGTTTCATAACATTTGAGATTGATGCAGACTCAGGATTCGAAAACATTAATATTTTGGCCAGATGGAAACATAGGAATCAACATATCTTGTATTTTTCATCATGGTGCATAATTTACTAATCCCTCTTGCCTCCACAATAGCTTCAGAATCTGATTTTAATACAGCTGAATGAGTGGTGACTTATACGAGAAATCGCCTGTCATCAGAATCCATCGAGATGAGTATCTGCGAAAAGGATTGATTGATGGATGTGGGGACGAGAAGTCAAAATAAATCAGTAGAAGAAATCATTGAAGACTCACCAGAAGATGAATAAAGAAAAGAAAATCTACATACTTCATTATTTGTATCAATTTATATTTCATTTTTAATCTATATACTTCATTTGTATTTGTATCAATTTATACTTCATTTTAAATTTATATACATTATTTGTATAGTATCAATTTATCCAAATTATTAGATTATTAATAAAAAAATTTATATTTGCATTCCACAACTTATAACAATTTTATCAAAATTTGTGGATTTGTTTATTTAATTTTTTTAAACATTTTTTAGAAAAATCTTTAAAAATTCAATTTTGGATTTTTTAAAAAAAATAAAAAAGTAACCGGGCCAGCCCGAGTCTGGCCCAAGCTGGTCAGCGGGTCGTGCCCCGAGTCCCCCAAACGGGGACCGGGCCGGGCCGCCTGTTATTGCAGGCGTGTTGGGCTTTGCCCAGCCCGGTCCTTGACCCGTTGGGACCGGTCCGGACCAAACCCGGCCAGTTTCGCAACCCTAAAGACAGTACCTCATTCTCATCATGTTGAGCCACAAAGTTGCATTGCTTCACCAGGTTCGATTGGACTTACTGGAGTAGTGGTGGTGGCTGCAGTTCCTTGGATGATGCGCGGCTGCTGCTACCGGACGAGGGACCTAGTCATGCGCAGAAAAGAAGAAATCGATCGGTTTTTTCATAATTTTTTGGGTTCGCAGGAACCAATGGTGAGGGTTTGTACAAAGAAGAGAGAGTAGATGCTCGATAGCTTCAGCTGTTTGATAGGAGTTGATAGGTGAGGCTTTACCGCCATATGATTCCAACGTTGCTACTGATGCAGAGGAGTGTTTGTTGAATTACCTCAACCAACTCTCCAGTGAATTGTCGGACCGCCAGCAGTTTTTCATTGGGATTATGACTGTATTACTGCTCCTCCCCACGAGAAAAAGGGAGGGGCAGCGTTCGTTGTTGACAAGAAGTCAGGGACTTCCGTGACTTCATCTCTCTGAATGCGCTGCAGGACTTGGGGCTTTGTTGGGAATACTTTTACATGGTGCAAAATCACACGGGAGCTCCGCGTTACGGAGAGACTAAGAACGGGCCCTTGCTTCCAATAGTTGGATGAATGCTCTCCCGACATAGCGATTCATCATCTCTCTCATGTAGATTCAGACAACTGTGTTAGGATTTGGGTCAAACAAAATAGTCTCACATCGACTAGACATGAGGATGATGTTGAGTATATAAGAACTGAGCAACTCCACCTAAAATGCTAGTCTTTTCGGATTGTGCCCTAACTCCTTCACTTGGTATGAGAGTCATGTCCCGACCTGATGACCCTAACGGCACAAAAAGACGCAATAGACCCATATAAAGCTCGTCCCTGTAACGCTTGTTGGACTCTCGACGTAAGGCATGCCTCCACCCACCCCGGTGAAAAAAATTATATCCCAATAGAGCATTTGATCTTCCAGTGTGAAGGTAATTGAGTCTACAGGGAGACTCTTTGTATAAAGATTTGAGCAACTATCTAAAATGTTAGTCTTTTGGGATGGTGCCCCAAGTCCTTCAAACTGCCCTTTATTGCTCAAGTTAGAGAATAAGATTTTACACAACTGCAGAGTCAAAATGAGACCCACAGGCACAAGGAATACCATAAACATCAAATTGAGCATAACATTACCATGTCAGCCAGTTAACATTTGCTACTGGAGAAATGAAGACCAAAATGCTTTGAAGGTAAGGATTCCAATAAAATATACCTAATTCTTCATGCTGACATTTTCTTCCTCCTTTTTCGTGTGTTCTTTTTACATGTCCATGTGCTCTCGATGAACATTAAAGCACAATAAACTTTATCGCCAGCGCAAGTGACAGCCGCCCGAGCATCATAACCCTAGTGCCTCTGACTTGACATCATCTTTGGTGACACTTCTACCTGTTTGCAAGCTGGAAGAGATCAGGTCACAGAAGCATGAAACAGTAATAATCAGTCGATGTTCACAAAAGTAGTTAACTGCAAAAGGCAGTAAACTGTCAGCTAGAACCCTACACATCAAAATTCTGATCAAAGATGGTGTTGTTATCTGGATTGTCCTTGGAAATCACATTCTCCAGATGGTCATTGTGTTCCAGAGACGTCGATGCTTGCCCTCCAAAATGTAAAGATGTAGTGACATCCATTGTTTCCATCACAGTTTCTTTCAAAAACATAACAATTATTAAGTTTAGACAAATGTGACAAAAAAATGAAGGTTAATTATATTGAAATTAGAGAAGATAACTAGCAACCTGACAGGTTCCCTGTAGACCTCCCTGAATCCAACTGCTGGTGTGATACCATGCCTTGTGTAAAAATTTCCTTCAGAAAAGATATAAGCAAAATTGTTTATCGTAAAAGCATATTATAAGTATGCATATTTTGCATGCAGGTGTGGTCAGTATGTAACTATTTTATTTAATAACGGAATCATTACCTCACAAGGTACCCCTAACTGAAAAGATGCATGGTGAGACTGTAAAGGCTCCAGGCAAATGAAGTCTCTGGAGCAGAGATGCTTGCTGTCGGCAGCATTACTGTTTGATGGGAGGTTGTGCATTGACTTGTTAGATCAAATGAGTTGTTTGCGGAGGAATCTTGGTCAAGGGAAAGCATCCCGAGTACACCCAAGTTAATCGCTGATGCATTGTCTCCAAAACTCATGCACAGCTGGGAAGCTTGCAATGGACTCACAGCTCCAGGCAGATGCATGGGAAGGGAATGTAGACTATTCCTCATCGATAGCATCTGAAAAGGAAATACCCAGATGAAAGTAGGGACCAAGTTAGCATCAGCAATAAGAATAGTTAGTTATAAAAAGAATGAAAAAAAAAAAGCATCAAGCAACAGTATGTTTCAAAATATGAGCTTTATTCTAATGTGACTTGTTTTTATCTTCATGAAATTTAACTGCCTTTATAAGTGTCAGAGATCAACCTATACTTTCATTACACACCTTCGGTCCTAATTTTATTGGATGCCCCTCAAGGGACATAATTTCATCATGTATTTATGTTACATGAGAACTAAACAGTACCTTGTATCAGCAGCAGGACATAACTTCATCATATATCTACATAACATGAGAATTAAAACTGTATCTCATCACAGCAGAAAATGTAACTACAAGAAAAGTGAGCTTGTACAAGAGACCCAACATGCCTTCTAGATAAATGTTGGTAAATAGATGTATGCTATTTGCATCACGGCACATCAACCTTCACAAGATGCATGTGAACCTTCTATGTAAATGGCAGGATATTCAATCATCACGAATGTTTATTACATGTTTTGCTATCTATGGTCATGCATCAATTTTATATTGCAACTGTTCCAAACAGAATAAGACAAGTTAATGTTGATCTACAATATGATGCAGGTCCCAAGCTGCCCCATCAATAGTTGAAGGCTAGCAAAGGATCAAAAACCTTTCTGAAAAGGTGGACACTATAGCACAGATGATTTACTTGATTTCCAGGTCATCACTCTATCAACAGACAGCGGATAATAACAGAAGGTTAAACAAGATGATAAACTAAGGTAAGAACATTGCCTACACCTAGATAAGAGTATTAGCCACAATCATGGGGCCATCACAAAACACAAATAAAAGGTCATATCATCGGACTGGTCCAAAAGCTCCTATTAGCCATTAGCATTGTGGAAAGGACATTGAAAAGTGTAACTCAAAGGTAAGGTGGCAATTGGAGTACATCTAGAACAATTTTGTTACTGTCTAAACTTTCAGCCAAAACATGGTTGACATCCAGACAGGAAAGTCCAGCAATTCTCTAACCACAACCTCATGTCATATAGCGTTCTTTCTGTCTACCAAAAAGCATTCATTATCAACTGACAAGTGACACATACATCTTAACAGCCTCTTGCTAGGCCATGACCAATACCCCAGTTAGTCCTATGCATATGACTGGCGACACAAAAAAAAAAGTCGGAATTTAAAGGATGTGCTTTAACCTGAAAAGTACTTCGCCGGGCCCCCGCGCAAGGAGGCGTGGACAAATAGAAAGCGAGAATGTGACGGGGACATCTAGTAAGATTTGTTTGCTTTTGTTGTTGGCTTGTCTTATCTTATTGTAGTTTGTTTTATTTGGTTATTATTATTGTTGGTGGTTTTATCTCACATCGATTGTGGTGGGAATTATCTTTTTTTTGTAGGCCTATATAGAGCTGAGATTACCATTGTTTTATTCAGTTAATGATTGATTATAAAAATTGTCGTTTGAACATTTTGAATAGCTTGTGTGCTTCAGGTGAGATGCCCAAAGAAGAGATTCTCAAGCCCTATCTTGAGAGAAAAACCCTAGGTTGTGATTTTCTAGGGTTCGTCCCCCATCATCTTAGTATCAGAGCTAAATCCTGCTCTTTTTTTTCACTTCTTCCATAGAATCCTAGCTTCCACAAAAAGATTTTGTGGAAGCTAGAATTTTGTGGAAGAAGTGAAAATGAACAGGATTTAGCTCTGATGCCAAGATGATGGGGAACCAACAAAGTGGGATTCTCTCTCTAAGGTTTCTCACCCAAAGCACAAGGCTACAAAGCTTTTCAAAGCGATTTTAATTCATCCAAAACTAAACTAATTCAATATCAATCTTGGCCTTAAATAGGCCTACATTAACGGAGATATCTCTCATCACAACCGATATGGGACTAAAATAAACTATAAAAAAAATAAAGATTACAATTAAAAGCAAATAACTAAGATAATCAGACGAATATAGCTTGAATCTCCAAACCCTAATCGAACCAAACTGAAATAGTGCAACAACGCCTTCTGGTGTAAATCGCAACCTGAAGAGATGTCCCCATCATTCCCCCGGGGTTGCGGAAAACTCGACTCTGTCGAATGCGAACCTCCTCGGCTCTCATAGTGCTCTAGGCGATCAGGGTTCAATCGTTGGAGCTCCTCCTGATTAATCCAAGTGTTGTCAGAATCAGGTAGTACTTTTCAATGAACTAAAAATCTGTGGTAACCACCATCTCTTGTAGAGGTAATCTGATCATCAATAATTTCATCAATTTATTCTGCCGTATGGGTGGGTTGTATTTAAGAAACTGGAGGTAATAAAGGTCTCTCAGAAATAGACTCATGGGAAGGCTCATCCAATAAAGGATTATCAGGGAAATATTTGAACCTATATAAACAATCAGGTTTTGGAATTAAAAGAGAGACTAATGCCAAAATCAGGCGGAAGATCTACTACATATACATTAGAATTAATCAAATTTTGAATGGTCACATACTACGTGCATGCAATTTCTTCACGGTAACAGGAGAATATCGTTCCGGACGAATCCGAACCATCACACAGTCTCCTATGTTAAACTCATGTGCCTTATTGTGCAAATCTACATAAGCTTTATAATTTGCATTACTTTTCTGATTTGATTGCTGATCTCCTAATGCAAGTCATGAATATGCGATGCAAATGATGCAGCTGACTCAAACATCCTAGTATGATGGGGTGCCATGGGAATTAAATCTATAGGTTATTTAGGTTGATAACCATACACTACCTCAAATGGTCTAATTCATATGGTTCTATTGATAAAACTATTGTATGCAAACTCAGCGGTAAGTAACACAAAATCCAATGTTCTTAGATTCTCACCCACTAGACATCGTAACAGATTACCCAAACTCCTATTGACTACTTCAGTTTGTTCATCAGTTTGTAGGTGAAAGGAAATAAAAAACTGAAGTTTAATCCCCATTCTATACCACAGGGTTTTTCAAAAGTAACTCGTAAACTTAACATCCCTGTCCGAGACAAATATTATGGGCGCCCATGTAGCCTAACAACTTAATCAAAATAAATCGTCGCGATCCGAGATGCATCTGAAGTTTTAGGACATAGTAGAAAGTGGGTCATTTGGAGAAACGGTCCACACCAACAAGTATGGAATGCTTTTTTGCGGTTCTTGGTAGATCTAGCACGAAATCCATACTAACATCTTGCCAAGGGCAATTTGGAACTGGAAGGGGAGTATAGAGGCCAGTATTTTGTTTCCGTTGCTTGGCGAGTTGACAAGTGCGACATTGACCAACAAGCCTTGCATCTCTCTTCAAGCTTGGCTAATAAAAATGATGTTCCACAGCTTCAATCGTTTTATTTCGTCAAAAATATCCAACAAGCCCCAGTGTGTAATATTCAAACTAAAAATTCTCTCAAGGAGGTGCGAGCGATACACAACTTACGAGAGCGGAATAGATACCCATCTTGCAAGAGAAAGCCATCACCTCATGAGTCAAATTATCCCTTAAGGCAGTATATATATTTTCAAAATCAGGACATGACCCATAAGTGTCTTTGATTTTCTCAAAACCAACCATTTCAGTACTTATGACAGAAAGTAAGGCGCGACGAGGGCTAAGTGCATCAGCGACCCTATTTTCGTCCCCGGCCTTATGCTTGAGGACATAAGTGTAATCTTGAAGGGAACTCCACCAACCTACCATGCCTCAAATTCAGTTTTTTTTAGAGTTGAGATATTTAAGGGCTTCATGGTCTGAATAAATAACGAATTCTTGCGGTAATAAGTAATGGCGCCAGTAACGCAAAGCTTGAACTACCACATTGAACTCCTTATCATAGGTGAAATACCATTGCCGAGTATCATTTAATTTTTCGCTAAAATAGGAAAGGGTGCTTCTCTTGACTCAAAATAATACCTATTCCAATGCCTGAGGCGTCACACGTGACTTCCAAAACTTTCGTGAAATCTGAAAGTCTCAAAATAGAAGCTTCCGTCATCCTCTCCTTGATTTCTAAAAATACCTTAGCAGCAGCTTTAATCCATCCAAACTCCCCTTGTTTCAGACAGTCGGTAATCGGGGCCATGATGTACTAAAATTTCAAATAAATTGTTTGTAAAAGTGGCTAACCTATGAAAACTCCTCACTTCTTGAATGTTGCATGGTTCCGGCCATTCCACAGTAGCCTTAATTTTAGCGGGATCTGCAGAGACACCTTGTGAAGAAACAACTCCTAGAAGATGACTTGATCTGTAAGAAAGGTATATTTCTTAAGGTTTGCATATAAATTTTCTTTTCTCAAAATTATACAGACCTGCGAGAAATGGTCCAAATGTTGCTCCGTCGATTTGCTATAAATGAGGATGTCATCAAAATATACGATTATAACTTTCCGATAAAGGGTCGTAATACTTGTGTCATCTCTCATAAAGGTGCTTGGAGCATTAGACAAGCCAAACGGCATAACATCCACTCATACAGCCCATAATTCGTCTTAAAAGTTGTTTTTCATTCATCTCCGGGGCGAATTCGAATTTGGTGGTAACCGCTCTTCAAATCTATCTTTGAAAAGCTAGTGGTATCGGATATCATGTCAAGCATATCATCCACCCTGGGAATTAAAAAACAGTATTTTACTATTATTTTGTTGATAGCATTGTTATTCACACACATTCGCCATATTCCATCTTTCTTGTTGTCAATAGTGCGGGGACCGCGCAAGGGCTCAAACTCTCTTGTATGAATCCTCTACTCAATAACTCTTCAACAGATTACCTTAATCCTGAAATTCTCAAAACCCTTGAAGAATTAAGGCCCAAATGAACACCTTAGGTCAGAGAAAGTATATGTTAGAGGTTGAACGTTGTGATGGAGGTTGTAATAAAGAGCGTCAACTCAACCAAAGCCGAGAGGAGAGGATCAATAGGAAATACTATCGATACGATGATGATGAACGGTACCTGAAGAACATCAAATTGAACGTATCGAACTTTGATTACTGCTTAGACCCACAATATTACCTTGATTGGGCAATGAGTTTAGACTGTTACTTCAAGTGGTATGAGTGTCCCAAGAGCGGCGAATTCATTTTGCTGCAATAAAACTAGTGGGACAAGCGGGATAATATTGATCAAATGTTGAAAGGCTGATAGCGTTAAAGAGGCAAGAACCGATCCGAATTTGGGATAAAATGAAGGCCAAGTTGAGCCAGAAGTACCTCCCAATTACTTTTCAAGATCAACAGCTAGACAAATGGAGTAGGCTTACACAAGGAACTCACTCTGCTGCTGAATATAATGAGAAGTTTAATGAGCTTTTGACCCGGTGAAGCGAGTTTGTCGATGAATCTCCCATGGTAACCCTCTTTAGGTTTAAGTCTAGCCTTTGTGATGATCTCCGTAGAGAACTCTTTGCAAGAGGTGTTAGTGATTTAAAACACACCTATCAGATAGTTCGGGACTTAGATGCTTCTCGAGGATCTTACTTTCAACGAGGTTCAGATTATAAGAGCTAGGGTATTAGAACCACACTCTGGACAGTCTCAGCTCAAACCCAATCCCAATAGTTCTGCTCTGACAGGAGATCTCAAGGGTAAAGGCCCAGTCGAGAGCGTACCACGAGCAAACCCCCGCACTCAATGCTTTAAATGTCAAGGTTATGGGCATGTAGAGAAGTTTTGCCCGAGTAAATTCAGAACTCTTTTTCTGAATGATCAATCAGATGTGGCGCAGAACGAATCTCAAAAGGACATTGTGTTCATAGGAAACGCGAACAATGATTCTGGGGATGCTACGGGACATGAGGAGTTTCTTAACTTTATTAGGCGTGTTGCTGTCGTCCGATGTACCCTCGCTCAACCTAAAGATACAGTTCACTGGCAAAGAACCTCGATCTTCCACACATGGATAAAAATTGGTGAAAAAATTGTAAAATCATTATTGATAGTGAAAGTTATATAAATGTTGTGTCATCTAGTTTGATTTCGAAGATATGGATGAAGACGGTCCCTCATCCTAGCACATACAAAGTTGCCTGGGCTAACGCAACATCGATAGAGGTGAATAAATAATGTCTTATTCCTGTGCAATTTACCACATACAAGAATAAATTTTGGTGTGATGTGATAACTATGGATGCAGGACAAGTGATTCTTGATCAACCTTGGTTGTTTGATATGAACGTAACATTATGGGAAAAGTTCAACATTTGTAGCTTTAACCATGAAGAGCAACTGATTAAACTAATTCCAAGTCAACCAAAATCCAAACAAGACGAGAAAAAGTCGGTGGACACAAAAAATGAGAACCTTAACTTAAACAGTCCTGAAGAAATTGAAAAGAAAGTGATTAGTGGAACATAAATCATCATTTTGGCTGCTCGAGAAGTCGCAAAAGAATCTCATGAGATGATTCTTCCTGCAATGGCCCATATTATCACATATTTTGCTGATGTGTTCCCCAAAGACCTCCCAAATCAATTGTCACCGATGCGGAACATTCAACAGGCTATTGATTTAGTACCAGGAGCCATTCTGCCCAACTTGCCGCACTATCGGATGAACCCGATGGAACATGCTGAATTACAAAATCAAGTTGAAAAGTTATTGAGTAGAGGATTCATACGAGAGAGTTTGAACCCTTGCGCGGTTCTCGCACTATTGATGCCAAAGAAAGATGAAACATGGCGAATGTGTGTGGATAGCCGTGCTATCAACAAAATAACGGTAAAATACCCTTTTTCAATTCCCAGGCTGGATGATATGCTTGACATGATGTCCGGTGCCACTATCTTTTCAAAGATAGATTTGAAGGGTGGTTACTACCAATTTCGAATTCGCCCGGGAGATGAATGAAAAATAGCCTTTAAGACGAAAGATGGGCTGTATGAGTGGATGGTTATGCCGTTTGGCTTATCTAATACTTCAAACACTTTTATGAGAGTGATGACATAAGTATTATTACCCTTTATCGGAAAGTCCATAGTCGTATATTTTGATTACATCCTCGTTTATAGCAAATCAACGGAGCAATATTTGGACCATCTCTCGCAGGTCTGTGTAGTTTTGAGAAAGAAAAGTTTATATGCAAACCCTAAGAAATGTACCTTTATTACAGACCAAGTCATCTTCTTAGGAGTCGTTTCTTCACAAGGTATCTCTGCAGATCCCGATAAAATTAAGGCTATTGTGGAATGGTCGGAACCATGCAACATTCGAGAAGTGAGGAATTTTCATGGGTTAGCCACTTTCTACGGACAATTTATTCAAATTTTTTGTACTATCATAGACCCGATTACCGACTATCTGAAACAAGGGGAGTTTGGATGGACTAAAGCTGTTGCTAAGTCGTTTCAAGAAATCAAGGAGAGGATGACTAAAGCTCCAATTATGAGACTTTCAGATTTCGCGAAAGTTTTCAAAGTCACTTTTGACGCCTCAGGCATTGAAATAGGTGGTGTTTTGAGTCAAGAAAAATACCACATTGCTTATCTTAGCGAAAAATTAAATGATACTCGCAATAGTATACCTATGATAAGGAGTTCTATAAGGTAGTTTAAGCTCTGTGTTACCGGCTCATTACTTATCACCACAAGAATTCGTTATTTATTCAAATCATGAAACCCTTAAATATCTCAACTCCCAAAAGAAACTGAATTCGAGGTATGGTAGATGGGTGAAGTTCCTTCAAGATTACACCATGTCCTCAAGCATAAGGCCGGGGTCGAAAATAAGGTCGTTGATGCACTTAGTTGTCATCGCGCCTTACTTTCTATCATGAGTACTGAAGTGGTTGGTATGAGAAAATCAGAGACATTTATAAGTCACGTTCTGATTTTAAAAATATATACACTGTCTTAAGGGATAGTTTGACTCATGAGGTTGATGGCTTTCTCTTGCAAGATGGGTATCTGTTTCACTCTCGTAAGTTGTGTATCCTTCGCACCACCTTGAGAAAATTTTTAGTTTGAGAATTACACGCTGGGGGGCTTGCTGGACATTTTGGGCTAAACAAAATAATTGAAGCTGTGGAACATCGTTTTTATTGGCCAAGCTTGAAGAGAGATGTTGCAAGGCTTGTTGGTCAATGTCGCACATGTCAACTACCAGATAGCACTGTGTAAATTACAAAATAGGAAGAGACTTACCAGACAGCACTTGGTTGCAATTCAGAAGGGCAACTTACTTTATTTTGCACCAATATTTTAAAAGATGGCTCGAGTGCCAGCTTAGGTGGAGGCAGAAGAGTTAAGAATACAAATCCAAATTAGGTGTCAAGCCAGAAAATAGAAAAGGATCAAGAAGAGATCAGGACATCACTGACTCATCGCAGTTGTTGCCATCGTTGCTGCTGTCACCCTGCCACCCTCCTAGAGGGTTACTAAGGGCATGTTTGTTTCATCGTAAAAGACCGTAATTCGTAAAAGACTTACTGCTCAGTTACAACTACAGTATTTGTTTGGACCGTAAATCATAAAATATACTTGCAACTCAATTACAACTCACTTACAATCTACTTACAGTTAATTTTGTAGTCATGCAAATTTGTATTAATTTTTATATTAATATTAATTTTTTTAATATTTAGTATTTTTAGTATTTATTTACAATATTTAAAATTTTTAAATCACCAAATAGTTAATTTTGTGATCAACTCTTTTTCACTTACGACTTATACATTACGACAACCAAACACCGTAAAGCACAATACACTTTCTCACTTATAATTTCACAACCCCAATCAAACACTGTAAAACTTATTTGAATGTAACTGTAAAAGAACTTATCAATTACGACTTACGATTTATGACCAATTACGAGAACCAAACAGGCTTTAATAAGAAGGGGGTCCTCTAGTAAAAAGGTAAAGGAGCTATCTCTACCCTTTTATCCTCCTGTTTTCTCAAGGCCATTGTGGTGAATGGATTAAGTAGGTGGCACAGGCAACAGCAGTAAGGCCCTCAAAGGGCAGTGAAAGCTAGGAGGCACTACACCAACGGCAACAATGCACAAAAATCACCTAAATAACCTCTGTCATCCTATTTCTATTTCTTTTTTTTTTTTCATTTTTTACAGAATTCTTAAGTCCATTATTTATGTTATCTTAAACGGTAGAAGAATCCAAGCATAACGAGCTAGGAAGTAGGAAGACCTTGTCTACTGCTTGTAAAGGCTGCTAGCTACTGGAAAACTTAAAATGCCCGGTTAGCAAACTCTTTCGATATCTAGTATTTGCATAATGTATTATCGCATCCATAGTGGTTAATTTAAAAGTGATTCATTATATAATTTTCTATAAATCTAGATGAACAATCTGAACTATGAAAAAAATACACAATTTGTTAAGTTATTAGTATTTGGGTTATTGTGTTATTGGGTTATTACCATATTTACCCATATACCCTATATATATATATATATATATATATATATATATATATATATATATATATATATCTTGTAATCTCTTTTATCAGAAATACAATCTTCTTTTAGGGTTTTCTATTTCTCTACATGGTATCAGAGTAAGGTATTCCCTAACCCTGAATCCATCATCTTTTTCTCCTTTCACATCTTCCAAGTATTGTTGCCGCCACCCCCCACAACCTCCAAGCATATGGTAACTAAGTTACTTACTTTCTTCATTACTAGTTGTTTACTGCTACTACTGGCTATTTTTCTGATGATTTCTCTGACTGGATACTGTATCTGAGACTACGAGTTCATCCTCCACTATGGCCCCCTCTTCGATAGTTGAAACTTCTGTCCCCAAGACGATGTTGAGGACTACGATGAAGTTGAATGGCTCCAACTACCTATATGGGCACAGACGTTTCGCATATTCATTGGCGCTCAGAACAAATTGGCTCACCTCTACAGCCTCCACCTGTTGATACAGATCCCACATATGTGACTTGGCTTGCTGGAGATTATTCTGTGATGACATGGCTTCTCAACAGTCTGGAGGAGAAGATTAGTGATAGTGTCATGTTCCTGACTACTGCTAAGGACATGTGGGTACACTGAAGGTGGTGTATGGCAATGAGAAGAATCCCTCGAGAGTTTGAGATCTATGAGCGCCTATTTGAGCTCAAACAGGGAGACAGATATGTGCCTGAGTTTTATGGCGAACTCAAAAGTCTGATTGATGAGTTAAAGATGCATCAACCGTCTGTTACTGATGCGGCGACCTGAGGGGGTATCGTCAGGATCTCACAGTATCAAAATTTCTATCTGGATTGAGCCCTACACTACGATCTCAGGTGCGGGGTTAGATTCTAGAGATAGTATTCCCACGTTAACTACCACCTTCTCAAGAGTTATGTGAGTATCTACTAGAGCTGATGCTTCCTCTGTACCATCCATTGAGCAGTCTGTCATGATTTTGGACGTGGCAGAGGTCGTGGTCGTGGTTGTGATTTTGGAGGATGATGACGTGGATTTGTTGGAGGTGGACGTGGCTCACATGGAGGCAGACGAGTGTCTCTGAGAAAAGATTCCGGCAATGCAGGCATTGTGGACGCAGAAATCACATCTCTGAGAAGTATTAGGAGAAATTTGGTCGACCTGAGTGGGCACAGCTATCTGAGTCTGATTCTTCTGCTCTGTGTAGCACTCAGCACTATTCATCCACTTTCTTCACTCTTCCTGAATCTTCCACTGTTGTACTGACATAGGAGTATGATCGACTCCGACAGCTAGAGTTCTCTCAGAACAATCTTTCAGCGACTCATGCATCTGCTTCAGATATGCACGCCTATACTGCCTCCACTCAAAAGCCCTGGATATTAGACTCTGTAGCCTCATCCCACATGACAGGTATTACACAAAAGTTTGTTTCCTTAAATATATCCACTGCCCAATCCTCTGTTAAAATTGCTGATGGTACTCATTCACATATACTAGGCAATGGAGTAGTTCAGGCTACTCCATCTTTGACCCTTACTAATGTCCTTTATGTTCCACGATTTCCTGTTAATCTCTTATCTATCAGTCAGCTTACTAAACAAAATAAGTGCAAAATAACGTTTTTCCCTTCTCATTGTGTGTTTCAGGACCTGTCGAGTAGGAAGAAGATTGGTTCATGGAATGGCGAGGCGTATAATATTTGGACGATTGAGTGACCCCTATGGGCTTGGTTGCAGGTCAGGCTAGTCCAGTTTTACTGTGACACTGGCGCTTGGGTCATCTTCGGTACAAAAAATTCGGTCTATTATTCCTGTTGAGTCCTCATCTCTTCTTTTGGTTGTGAGTCTTGTGAGTTAGGTAACCATCATCGTGTTATCTTTCAGAGTCGAGTCAATAGTCGTAGAAGTTCTGCTTTTGAGTTGGTCCACTCTGATGTCTGGGGTCCTGGTCGCGTACCCTCTATTAAAGATTTAGATATTTTCTGCTCTTTGTTGATAACTTTTCTCACATGACTTGATTGTATCTCTTAAAAGAGAGGTTAGAAGTGTCCAATGTAATTGAGTCTTTCTTTAATGAAATAAAAAATCAGTTTTCAACTTCCATTTGTGTGTTTCATACTGACAATGCCTTGGAATATGTAAAAAAGGATGTATCTAATTTTTGTTCCAAAAATGGAATTATTCATCAGGTCTATTGTTCTCATTATATCACAACAAAATGGAGTTGTTGAAAGAAAACAAAGACATTCTAGATCTTGCTAGAACATTAATGATCCATATGAGTATTTCGAAATATTTATGGCCTGATGCTGTGTTAAGTGCTTGTTATCTATTTAATATGATGCCTTCTTCTATTCTCAATAAAAGATCTTCATTTTCTTATCTGTATGCTAACAAAACCTTCTTCTCCATAACTCCCCGTATTTTTGGATGCACTTATTTTGTTCAGAACTTGTCTCCTGGGCTAGATAAGTTATCTCCTAAATCTAGAAAGTGTGTCTTCGTTGGGTATTCTAGAATACAAAAAGGATATCAGTGCTATAATCCCTCCATCATGAAGTATTTGGTGTCTGGTGATTCACATTCTTTGAGTCTATTCCATATTTCTCTACACATGTGCATGTCACCATATCTTAGACTGTTCCTTCTTTACTGTTTGTGCCATTACTTACTCCTGCTTTTACTATTTCTTGGCCAGTGTCTCCAGCAGAAACTGCAGATCTACCTGCATCAAACCCAGTTCGAGATTTCAGATACGTCTACACTCATCGTCCAAAGGTTCCTGTCTCCGAACCAATTCTGGCTAACCCCTCTCCGGTAGACGGTCCCCCTCCTCTACCATCAGCTTCTCCTTCTGATCTTGATATTCCTAGTGCCCTTCGAAAAGGTAAATGGTCTTACACTGATCACCCTATTTTGAATTTCGTCTCTTATGATCACCTAAACCCCACTTTTCGTCAATTTGCTCTCTTTGTCTTCTGAGTCTATACCTAGGTCTTATACAGAGGCTTTATTGGTACGTGCCTGAAAACAGACTATGGATGAGGAAATGGAAGCTTACTTTTAGAGGAACTTGGGAGTTGGTTTCAGCACCAATAGATGTGTTGGTTATTGGTTGTCGCTAGGTTTTTGCTTTAAAGTACCGCACAAATGGATCTGTGGATAGATATAAAGTCAGGCTTGTGGCCAGGGATTATACTAGACATATGCATCGACTATTTTGAGACGTTCTCGCCAGTTGCCAGGATGAGCTCTATCAGGATTCTATTATCTATTGTTGCTAACTTATCGTGGCCATTGTTACAGCTGGATGTCAAGAACGCCTTCTTATATGGGGATCTTCAGGAGGAAGTTTATATGGAGCAACCTCCAGGTTATGTTGCTCAGAGGGAGACTAAAGTCTGTCGTCTAAAAAAGGTTATATATGGACTCAATCAGAGTCGGACTCTGCGTGGTTTGAGAAGTTTAGTCTTACAATTTCTGGTATTGACTTTTGTTGATGTCATTCAGATCACTCTGTCTTCGTTCAGCGCACAAGATCTGGCATTATAGTTCTGATTGTTTATATTGATGACATTTTGCTGACTGATAGTGACTCAGCTGGGATAGTGGAGACTAAGATGTATCCCAAGCATCATTTTGTGACCAACGACATGGGACGTCCAAAATACTTTCTGGGAATTGAAGTTGCACATCAAAAATACAATGTACATCTTTCTCAGCGAAAGTATGTTCTGGACCTTCTGGAGGAAACATGATTTTTGGGATGCAAGCCTACTAATATACCAATGGAAGCCAATGTAGATTTATGCTTTGATGACAGTCATACACTTGATGATTCAGGAAGATACTCCTGAAATTGATTGGGAAGTTGATCTATCTTATGGTAACTAGGCCAGATATAACTTTTGCTGTAGGATTTCTGAGTAGATTCATTCATCAGCCCAGAGAGACTCATTGGTTAGCTGCGATGAGGGTTCTATCTTACATCAAGAGTTGTATAGGAAAAGGGTTGGTGTATAAGAAACATAGACATATATGCATTTCTGGATACTCTGATTCAGAGTATCTGGTGATCGAGGGATATGAAGTCTACTAGTGGCTATTGCACCTTTGTTGGAGGAAATCTGGTGACTTGTAGGAGCAAGATGTTGTGTCTCGCTCAAGTGCTGAAGCTGAGTATAGAGCTATGATTCATACGACATGCGAGATTGTGTGGTTAAAAAATTTACTGATGAAGCTTGGTTTCAGAAAACCTGGACTCATGCCTATGCATTGTGATAATCAGTCCGCCATCTATATTGCCCAGAATTCAGTGTTCATGAAAGGACCAAATACGTTGAGATTGATTGTCACTTTGTTAGAGATGTTTGGACCAAGAAGGTGGTTATGTTCCAGTTCACACCATCTTCGAAACAGTTAGCTGATTTACTTACTAAAGTTGTCTCTCAGGTGTTTTCTAATCTTTGTAACAAGCTGGGCATGTTGAATGTTTATGCTTCAGTTTGAGGGGGAGTGTTAAGTTATTAGTATTTGAGTTATTGGGTTATTACCTATATTTACTGATTGGTCACCTATATTGCATATATAATGTCACATTCACATATTTATTATCTAATAAATTATGTATTTAGTCTTATTTTTGTTTAATAAAATGCAGGCCCATTATTAAGAGAGATGGAAAAGAAATGAGCCCAAAAGCCCACTTTAATTCTGATTTAGGGCATGTTTTTTTCGTTGCAAAACGTCGCAAGTCGTAAGTCGTAAAATGAGAATGGAAAAAGTGAACTGTAGCAGAGAAAATATATTGTATTTTACGGTGTTTGGTTGATAAAGTGAAGTGTAAATGGAAAAGTATATTGTGTTTTACGGTGTTTGATTGATAAAGTGAAAGTGTAAATCGTAAAGTATATTGTGTTTTACGCTGTTTGGTTGGTAATGTAAAAGTGTAAGTGGAAAATTTGACGACAAAATTAACTGTAGCAGTGATTTAAATATTATAAATACTATTAAAATAAATCTACTATTGCAAATTAAATTGTATTAATAAATTTGAGATAAAAATTAATAATCTTAATATTTTATTTATAACAATAATATTAATAAAATATTAGTATAAATAGTAAAATATTACTAAAATATTAACTAAATAAATAATATAAAATTTTAAGAAAATCTAAAGAACATTAATAAAATTTTAAGAATACTAATAAAATATAAATATTAAAAATCTTACAACAATAATAAAATATAGTTATAATATTAAAAATACTTGAAAATTATTATAATATAAATTTTATAATAATATTATTGTAATATTATAGAAATATAAAATTAACAAAGTAAAATATAATTATAATTTAATAATAAATTATCATTATAGTATTATTATACTGAATTATTATTACAATATTAACATAATAAAATATATTATGATATTAATAAAGTAATTTTTTATATTAAAAATTAAATAATTAAATATATAGTACTTTTATATTAAAGTATAATATTGTTATATTAATAAAATATTAACTCTAAATAAAATAATAAAAAATGGAATAGGTATTAATAAAATAATAAAGTATTAAATAAAATATTAAATAAAAATATTAAATTAAAATAGTAAAATATTAAATATTAAAACAATATTAAAAACAATAAAAAATTAAAGATTAAAAATATAAAATAATTAAATAATTAAATAACAAATTGAACACTATTTAAAATGTTAAATATTTAATAATATTAAATTATATATTGATTATCAAGTAACTGTTTTGAACTGTAAGTGTACTATAAGTGAGAGTTACATGACCACAAAATTAACTGTAGTAACTGCAAGTGAGAAAATATAAGTGTAAAAGTGAGATTTACATGACCACAAATTTAACTGTAGCAACTGCAAGTGGGAAAAGAAGAGTTGCATTTTGCAACTTATTTTTCAGCGAAACAAACAACAGAAAATGGAAAAGAAGTTTTACGACTTGCGTTTTGCGGCGTTTTGCGGCGAAACAAACACGCCCTTAATTAAATTTAAATCTTAATTAAATATGGAGATAAATAGTCAGGAGGATGGAGGCGATTCCAGCTGAAGATCAATGCATATCAGGGAGGATCACATCAAATAAAACCAGTTAATTCAGATTTATATGAATCCAAATCGGTTAACTTGAGGATTACCAAAGATCAAATCAAAATCAGAGATCAAATAGGAAATCCAGTTGGACAAAAGGGGATGAAATCAAACGAGAATCAGTCGCTCCCTGGATGTGGCCATTTGGCCACATCCAAGCCGCGAAAATGCGGCTGCGTTTCCGTGGCCATTGGTTAAGATACGGGGAGAGCTTTGCTCCTCTATCTTCTCACACCCTCACCTCTCCATTTCATCTATAAATACTGCATTGTTCAGAGGAAAAAGGGGACGATCAAGCAGAGAATAGAATAGATTTCTGTATAGGTTAGGTTTGTCTTTCTCTTTTTAATATAATTTTTTTTATGTAACTGAGATCGAAGAAGAGTTTTATGGGAGAACAAGAGTGATGCTTGTACTGAGAGTGATACCAGTGTAAGTATTCTTCCTTTCTTTCATTGTTATTCAATTCAATCGAAGTTACTTTTTCTACTCTTGTTTTTGTTGCTTCTTTCTTCTGTGTTTGTGAATCCAAACGACTCCAATAGCTTCGAAGTTGCCTTGCCCTTGTAAGTGTTGTTGATGGCCTATGGTGATGAACAACCATTTCTATGGTAGTATAGCTTGCACCTTCAGTTCGTAGTATAGATCGGGAATGGGAAGATCTCATCTGTCGTGATTCGCTCGCCTTCAAGCAAATGTACACCGTTGACAAGGATTCCAGGTAAATCAACCAGAAGAAGTAGGTAAGTTCTTTTAGTTTTTCTTTCTTTCTTTTAGGGCGTGTTTGGTTGCAAGGAAGTGGGCGGAAGTAAGGAAATGGGAAAGTATAATTGCTCACTTCCCTATCTATCCAAACACCGAAAAAGGAAAAAATAGGAAAACCCCTTTTCCTTTTTCTCTTTTCTTTTCTACACAACTATTTTCTCACTTTCAGAGTATTACAGTTAATTTTGTTGTCATGTAAATCTCATTTGTAATAAGTTGTAGCACAAAACAGTTAATTTTTTGATCATATAAATCTCACTTGCATTCTAATTACAGTCCATTTTTTTATTTTTTTAATTAAATTTTATTTTAATATTATTTAGCGGTCAACTTTGTGATCAACTTTTCCACTTCCACTTCCACATTACCATCCAAACACCGGAAAAGACACAACATTTTCCAAATCACACTTCTCAATAACATCCAAACACCGGAAAACTTACTGGCCAATTCCCAAGTTCCAAAGAGAACTATTACCACTTCCTCACTTCCTCACTTAACCAAACAGGCCCTTAATTCTTTAGTTTAGATCACTATCATCTCCCAACTCTTTAATTAAATCTTTTTAATTTCCTTGTATAAAATCATTTCCTATTTTCTCAATCTACCACTTTCTTCACAAATTAACATAACTTATTTTCCTTTTCTTTTAAAGAACAAGAGAAGAACTTTAATCATTATAAGTAACTCAAAATAGAACTTGCAAAAAGCTTCCATCGCTAGTCTTTCCTTGAGGATCACAACCCGCATAGCCACTTGCTATCGCCGTAACATTGAGTACCTTGCACTACTATTATAAAGTTCTGAAATTCTGTATTTTTGTGCAGATTCCAACTCAATCAAATTTTGGCGCCGTTGTCGAGGAGGGACGGTAAGTAACTCTTTTTTGTTTACTTTATTGATTAACTTTCTTCTCTGTTCTTGGTGTACATGTTTAACAACAAGGAATTTTTTTACTGCAGTGTACATATAAATGGCCCTGGACTCAGCTCAAGAAAGCAGAGCCCAAAATCCCTCAGATTTGCTGCACTTTCGTGGCAATCTGAGCGAACTACTAACCTGTATTTTTTGGAGGTTGGCTGAATTGCAAAGTTTAAATATCTGTAATTATTTATTTCCTTGTTTGACTCACTGTACATATATTTCTAATTCAACAGTAAAAATTTGATTGTAAATGCTAAAAACGGTTTAAACTTTGCATTTAGGCACATGTCTATTTCGTTACATTTTCTATTTATTGTTAAAGAGTGCTGAAGCCAAGGTATATGTGCATAGCATTTAGTATAAGATTCATTCTTGTATGAAATATTGCTTGAGTGTTACTTTTTCTATATACTTGTATACTGCACTAAACTGAATTAAGAGCTTGTCTTATAACCAAGATAAGGTGGGGAAGTCATTTCCCTCCCTTAACCCACAAACAATCTCCCCATTCACTAACCCAAACCTAATTAAAACTAAGTAGACGTTGGCCCTGGGACATCTCAGACTCAAATTGGAAACTGACCTAAGAGAGAAGTTGATTAGAATTTGACTCTTGCCAAATCGATGTCAAAGGTTGAGGATTGATGAGGCGAAACCTCGAAGAACAGTGGTTTGGTATAATTAGGCTCGCTGCTCTGGCACGGATATCTCCAACTGATTTTGGCCCTACCTGACCGATTAACTTGTGGTCAAATTCTGCAATATACCCCCTCGTGGACAGTCTCACCAGTTATGAGTCGTTTAGGTCTAAGGTTTACCCTAACTTAGGTTAGATTTTTTTTTCTTTGTTTGTTTATTTGTTTGTTTTTGTTTGTTTTTGATATTTCTTGTGTGATATGACTTATAACAACAATTTTTTCAATTTTAATAGTAATCCATATTACACCCCGACCTCTTTTGACTCGGATATTACCAACCCTGCATATCATAACTTTAACCAACTAAGTGTGCCGGATTAGTCTTATCCGAACCAATACATGACTCGGTCCCAATACTATGAACAAAACTGGTATAATCATCACTACTCTTCACAGAGACAATGAGGATACAACTCCCCCAAGTCATATTGTCAACCACCAGTCCAACATTCAGCCTATAATTTTCCTAGTCATGATCAACCAACAGAAGAAAAATCTGAGGCTATGAAAAATATAAAAGTCATGATTGAGTCCCAAGAACAGAGCTGAAAATGATGGACTCACAATTCCCATAAGACTCCCAAAATCAAGATCCTTACTCCATGTTCCAAGTCCCACAACAAGAACCTATGGACTCAGATAGGAGTATGGAAAACCCAAGTCAGTCCGAAAATAATTTTTTCCAATCTATCGATAGGCTAGAAGCACAAATGAGTCGTTATATCAATATAGTGAAAGATAGGGATGAGGAAACTATACCTAACAAGTGTTCGAGCATTCTCGATTATCATAACCATATTGATAAGAACAAAGAATCTTGGTGTCTTGGAGACTTTGATCAAGACTCAATTTTATCACACAAATTTGAACTTGACCAATTCCAAACCTTGGACAAATTGGAAAGTTTTTCATTCAATGACATTAAACTTGAATGTGAATGTGACCATGATCTCCAACCTTGTGATTCAGTTTCCATCTTCGAATCTATGTTGATTCAGGTATCATTACCCAATATGGATCAATTTCCGGAGCCAACATTTATACCTGTACCCATAGATCTAGAAATTGAATAATCAAATTTGGATAGTCACATTCCATTGATGGGAGAAGAATGTGAATTTCAATTCTTTAATTTGGATTCAACTCTTGAACCAAACCTGACTCTCGAACCCAAAGTTGATTTTCTTGAGTTAGTAATGGTTCCCGAACCTAACACTCTTGAATCCAAGTCAATTATTCAACCAAGTCACATTCTTTTTGTTGGACATAGATATTGACCAGAACGACTCAGTGATGATTTTCAAGACCGGTCATGTAAAGGGAATAAATTTCATGATAGGATCTTTCATGATCCTATTCATATTGGAGATTGTAATTATGTACATAGAAAAGAGGTCAATAAAGGTGGGTTCCGTGGACCACCACATTATGTTGATTGGGTAGCAACGCTTGGCCCAATCCGACCGCCACCGGAACCACCACCTTAAGGTAATATTTTTCTTCCCTTTCTTCTTTTTCATGCATCTATGCATTCATTCATACATTGAGGACAATGCATGAGATAGGTGTGGGGAAGAGTTCTAACATAACATATGTTTCTTTTAAAAAAATAAAAAATTAACATTTTTCTTTGTTTAAAAAATTTTCTGAAAAGAGAGCAATATTTTGACATGTTTTTGTAAGAAATTAAGTCAATTTTAAGGAATAGGAGAATCATAATTAGAATTTCTTATACTTGGTCTTTGTTTGATATTTAAAGTTAGAAAGAAAATTTAGAAAAATAATTTAGTTTTGATTTTTACCTTGATGAAATATGCATGTTTTGTACACTCACACTTAAAGTTCAAAAACAAAGATTCTTATGCCTTATATTAAAAAAAAGAATATATATATATATCAAAAATCCTCTGATTAAGCTGGGTATTTGTGCCTCATAAAGCATAAGTATTCCCGCCTAAAAGTGATCCATATAATAAAATTCTTAGTTTTGTGACCTTATTTACTCGGTCCTTGGGGTGTTTTCTCACCTGGTACCCTAAGACCGTCCGGTTTAGGAATCACCGATTAAAGGCTCGTTACATGGGCAAATTAGAAAGCCTAATAGAACTAAGGAATAATATCACCAAAATAAATAAAGAAAAGAAAATAAGGCATAAAAGTTAAAATTAAAGAACCCCAAGTCAGATTTTCACAATCACAAGGTGCACATGACTTAGGGTAAGATATAGACTAGATGAGAAATACAATTTGACTCCTTACCTTGATTGATAACAAATTTTGAGTAGAGACTAAGGTTAGGAACTAAGTTTTGATAAATCCTAAATGCTCATAGATTACTTAATTTTTACAATAATACTTCAAATATTTTTCTCTTTCAAAATGTGTTTTTAAAATACTAACACTTAAATTCTTTTTCTTTATGGATTTTGTGGGTGTAAGCAATCCACTGAAAATCCTCACGAGACAAAACTAATCCTCTAGGGAAACCTAGAGGTTTAACGACTTATTGCACATGTTCAGTGTAATCGAGTAACCTGCGAAAGTGGTTTAATAATTTCCTAGGGTTAGTTTTTATGTTTCGACCGAGGATGAGCAAAAGATAAGTGTGAGGGCGTGATTGGTCATTTATATTGCATATATAATGTCACATTCTCATATTTTTTAACTAATAAATCATGTATTTAGTTTTGTTTTTGTTTAATAAAATGCAGGCCCATTACTAATGGAGATGGAAAAGAAATGAGCCTAAAAGCCCACTTTAATTCTGATTTAATTAAATTTAAATCTTAATTAAAATGGAGACAAATATTCAGGAGGATAGAGGCGATTCCAGGTGAAGATCAATGCATATCAGGGAGGATCACATCAAATAAAACCAATTAATTCGGATTTATATGAATACAAATCGGTTAGCTTGAGGATCACCGAAGATCAGATCAAAATCAGAGATCAAACAGGAATCCAGTTGGACAAAAGGAGATGAAATTCAACGAGAAACGAGAATCAGTCGCTCCCTGGATGTGGCCATTTGGCCACATCCAAGCCGCGAAAATGCGGCCAAAGCCGCGTTTCTGTAGCCATTGGTTAAGATACAGAGAGCGTTTTGCTCCCTTATCTTCTCACATCCTCACCTCTCCATTTTACCTATAAATACTGCATTGTTCAGAGAAAAAGGGGACGATCAAGCAGAGAATAGAAAGATTTCTGTATAGGTTTAACTTAGGTTTTTCTTTCTTTTTTTAATGTAATTCTTTTATGTAACTGAGATCGAAGAAGAGTTTCATGGGAGAACAAGAGTGATGCTTGTACTGAGAGTGACACCGGTGTGAGTATTCTTCCTTTCTTTCATTGTTATTCAATTCAATCGAAGTTTCTTTTTCTACTTTTGTTTTTGTTGCTTCTCTCTTTTGTGTTTGTGAATCCAAACGACTCCAATAGCTTCGAAGTTGCCTCGCCCTTGTAAGTGTCGTTGATGGCCTATGGTGATGAACAACCATTTTTATGGTAGTATAGCTTGCACCTTCATTTCGTAGTATAGATCGGGAATAGGGAAGATCTCCTCTGTCATGCTTTGCTCGCCTTCAAGCAAAGGTACACCGTTGACAAGGATTCCAGGTAAATCATCAACCGAAAGAGGTAAGTAAGTTCATTTAATTTTTTTCTTTCTTTTGATCCTTTAGTTTAGATCACTACCATCTCCCAACTCTTTTATTCACTCTTTTTAATTTTCTTGTATAAAATCATTTCCTATTTTCTCCACCATCTCAATCTATCACTTTCTTCACAAATTAACATAACTTATTTTTCTTTTCTTTTAAAGAACAAGAGAAGAACTTTAATCATTTTAAGTAACTCAAAAGAGAACTTGTAAAAGCTTCCATCGCTAGTCTCTCCTTGAGGATCACGACCCGCATAGCCACTTGCTATCGCGGTAGCATTGAGTACCTTGCATACTATTATAAAGTTCTGAAATTCTGTATTTTTGGTGCAGGTTCCAACTCAATCATTTACCCATATGCCTCCTTGTCTTCTATACATATCTTGTAACTCTCTTTTATCAGAAATACAATTTTCTTTTAGGATTTTCTATTTCTCTACAAATTCAATATCAAAAAGTCTATGCTCTCAACAAAAGAAAATTTTACAAGATTGTTACGTATTGAGCAAGTAATGGCAACTGTGGTAACATTCAAGAAATACTAGGTCACACAAACCTTGGCCAATCAGAGAAGCAATATGGGGGATGCAAATGGTAAAAATGGATTCATTCATGCTAAAGGACCAGTTTCGGGAAAAGAAATTTTAGGAGAGAAAGACCAAGTAGAGATTACAAAAAGTGTGACTCTGATGCGTTCTCAACTCTACAAGGTCTTGATTGAGAAATTTGCAAGACAAAGCACAGTTAGTAGAGGGCCGGATAGCTCTATCAATCCCCTTCACACACTGAAGCCCGTTACAACTAAAAGAGGAGGAACTGTATATGAGAGTTAAGAATGGGTTGCATACATCTGGGAAGTTAGGGGATCTCCTATTTAGAGGCGTTGGGTCAGTTATGCACTATCTTCCAGAGGAAGAATTGACTGCAGCTAGGATTGATGAGTTGTTTATATTTATAGTGTTCGAATCTTTGACGATGCTTTGTGGTTGAACCTGTAGCCTGGCTTCGAACATAGCCATTCGAGGAACTAAGAGTCTATACTCATCCGATTCATTGTCAAAAAAAAAAACTACTATCAATAAAATAAGACATTTATAAGATTGTTATGATTCTAAAGAGCAAGTAATGCCAACTGTATTACTATATTATACTATAAGCTCACAAGCTAAATTTAATATTGCTAGTTTAGAACTATTAAAGTCTTTGATTATTATAGTTACCTATTAGAAGTCATATTGTAGTTATCATAAGTCATGTTTCTATATGCTACTAGTTGTCATGTTTCTATATGTTCATATGAACAATACTGCGAGTACTTTCATCATGAACAGTCCCGTGAACAATACGAGTACTACAACAAACAACAACTAAGCTATTTGTCCCAAGTATTTGGGGTAGGCTACATGAACCAAAAGAGAATTACGCCAGATCGGGCACATGGATCAGCTATCTCCACTCATTCCTATAGAGCAATATGCCTTCACTAAGTCCTTTAGCCGCTATATCTTGTCGTATTACCTCCATCCATGTTTTCTTCGGTCTCCCTTGTGCTCTTTTAACTTGCCCTAAATTGATACGCTCTACTCGTCGGACTGGTGCATCTGTAGGTCTACGTCGCACATGACCAAACCATCGTAGACGGTTTTCTCTCATCTTCTCTTCTATAGAGGCTACACCTATCTTAGTACGAATATCCTTATTTCTCACCTTATCTCTCCGCGTATTACCACACATCCAACGAAGCATGCGCATCTCTGCTACACTCATCTTCTGGACATGATGTCTCTTTATAGCCCAACATTCTGTGTCATATAACAAAGCTGGCCTAATAGCAATCCGATAAACCTTTCTCTTCAGCCATAACGGAATGTTACGATCACATAAAACTCATGTTGCGCTCCTCCATTTCAACCAGCCGGCTTAGATCCTATGGTTAACATCACTATCGATCTCTTCATCCTTTTGGATAATAGAACCCAAGTACTTAAAATGATTGCTCATCAGTATTTCTTGTCCATCTAGTCTCACAATACTATAATCTCGTATTCTCTGTTTACTGAATTTACACTTCATATACTCTATTTTGGCCATACTTAATCTAAAACCTCGAGATTCTAGAGTTTGCCTCAATAACTCTAATTTGGCATTTACCCCAGCTCTCGTCTCATCGACTAGGACAATATCATCAGTAAATAGCATACACCAAGGTATCTCATCCTGAATAGCTCTAGTAAGCTCATCCAACACTATGGCAAATAAGAATGGACTCTGAAACGGTCCCAGAATTGGAAATCCTCAATTTACATAACATCTATTTAAACCGATCGATTATTAAAATCATTTCCAATTTCTTAGAAATTTCAGCATCACCTCCCTTGTAATTACTGGTCGGATATGATATCCAATACAGATATGATATTTTTGGCTAACATCAGCCTACTTATTCTCAATCCAATCATATAACTGAACTCAAAAGTAATCCAGGCAATAATGAAGATGTTTCGGCTTGACATCGCCTACTTATGGAGAAGCATAATAACATAAACTCTAGAGTACCCCTCTCGGCATCCATAGTAATTCAGAAATGATAAATTCCAACTTGTCATGATCATCATATTGATAATACACTTCTTGATATCACAACCCAATAAAAGATATCTCAAATGTCAACCTGAAATGAAACTACTACAACAGTTCCCTACATATATACATATATATATACATACATATATATATATACAAGATTAACCATCTATCCCATAACTAACATGTATCATCAACAAGCACGATTGTTCCAGAAGTACAAAGATTGGATTGATTCAGAACGAACCCCGCGCAGCATAAACCTGACTCCTGCCTCAAAGCAACCTGCAATATACCAGTCTGTGGGGGAGTAAGCTCGACAACTCAGTGAGTAGAGTAGGAATAAATCAGGAAATGATAATATATCAATGAGAAGTATGAATATTCAAGTAATAAGAGAAATCTGAAACAGTAAGCAGACAAAGAATCAGAGGCATCCCATGGTTTAATAATCAAGACCCCGGTCTCTAAAATTTCTGGGGACGATCAGACTCTTATGATCGTACTTCCAATTCCTCTCTTGGATTTTCATCTTTCCGTGTGATAAGATTTATGAGTTACATAAAAATAAATTTTTGCTTAGTTATTTAAACTCGTCTTATGTGTACATAGTGTGTGTTACTCATGTGTCTTATATTCCACGCTATAATACACCAACCACTATAGTTATACCATAAACCTAGTTTATTTATTCAGATAACACATACATCACAAGCCATACTTGTATAACATATAATCATATCATACTTCTCATAATACAATATCGCACCACACTTCAAGTAATGCATGGATTAACGGTACACTTTCACACAATTTACAGTATTTCATTTCAATCAGCTAAATCTGTATTCTGATGTTTTCATTATCATATACGATAACACATCCAACATACCCCTAGTGTCACACACACATATGTATCACACATAGCCATTCATTCTCAGTCATTTGTAAAGATGCAAATATATGTATATCATAGTACCGTCTTCGCACTCCGCCCGTGCAGTACGGGTCCCTTCCTCCGGATATATGTATATAGCACCGTCTTCGCACTCCGCCCGTGCAATACGGGTCCCTTCCTCCGGATATATGAATATAGCACCGTCTTCGCACTCCGCCCGTGCAATACGGGTCCCTTCCTCCCAATATGATATATGTATATAGCACCGTCTGCGCACTCCGCCTGTGCAATACAAGTCCCTTTTTCCATAACACAATATATATTATATAATACGCACAATATCAGCGCATCCAATTCCATAAGATTCCTATATCATGCACATCATTTCATATATAAAAGCAATCATACTCTCAATTAGTGTTTACCTGTTAAATTGTATTCTTATAGGAATATTCACACAAATTGCTTAATCAGAACATGTCACCCATGTATATTATGTACATAAATCAAGTGATATACACCCATCATATTCATATCAATCATAATGATTTCTATTCAGTAATGTACATGTCAATGCCCTTGTACACCATATTCCAAAATTCTATATTAAATGCAACACTTATTACAAAAGATGTGTTCAATTCTAAGCCTACCTTACTATCCCTTTCATGGTGAATATGAATTAAATATTGGTTCAGTGTCTAATACTCCCAAGACTATCCATGTTTAGTGTAAGTACCAATTGACCATAAGATGGTGAAACTATCCCCTTTTTCTTATAACATTGTATATGTGTATATATAATATGGGTACTTTCTATGTGATGCTCTAAATAGATTTTGAATAGAAGAACGACCATGTTCACAAGGTTTTACATATACATAACCATAGATAGGAACATATGTATATATGTCGAATACCCATATTCTCACTTTCAAAATTTCTTTTACGGGATTTCTAAACATCCATTGTTACACCCACTTAATTTGACCATCATCTCAGATAATCAGTTTATCCCCTTTAACTAGAATAATTTGAAACGTCACAATTACTGTTCAACTCATGACGTATTGCAAGACATTATACTCAATAAAAGAAAGGGGACTTAATAAGAATTGATTAGATGTAATACATATGATTGAAAGTAATCATTTCAAGTATGTCTTAAGTTTGTAACTTTATGGAATATGCACTATCTGTATGCAAAAGTATTACTTGCTCAAGGAGTCTGGCTAGACGGATGGGTAAGTTGAGACTGGAAGGAGAAGAGAAAGTTTCATACACGCTTATTAATTGAAATACAACTTTCTTAATTTAACGTACAATTTAATAAGGCCTAACAATCCGTTATTACTTAAATTTCTTTGACACGATGTAAATAATGTGGTCGCAATCAAGATTATATATATCTATAACAACTATTCTCATTTATTCATGAATTGAGTTGAAACTGTTTAGATTCCCGCCAATATCGATCTTGATACTACCAATCCTATCATTCTGATTTCCCAACTTTTGATATTACAATAAGAAAATCTTTCTTTTCAATTAATATCCATGTTCACTCCTCTATTAGTTTACTGCCAATATAATTTAGTGCTGACCGTTAACTTGTCTATTTATCAGTTAATTAAAATTGATAAGACTATCATCTTCACCAGTAACTTTCGGCGTTTCAGAAATTTTCACTGACTATATGCCAATAAATATTCTATTCATAGTCCAGTTTACTAGGCCACAGAAGGGATTATGTGTTAGGGTGAAACATATCTTTTGGAGTCCATAACACAATAATTCCCTATTTCCAGTAAGGCTAAAGCAAATTTGAGTCTGAGGATAATTGTCAACACACCGAGTGTATATGCAACACCGTTAATGAGACATTATTATCAAGGGTCAATACTTTAATAAATAATTATGATATACCCGCATTCATAACATACGTTATTGAAAGAAATGTGTTTAGTTCTAGGCTCAGCACAACATGCCTATATATAAATTTCAATAAATTTCACATAGATCCCACCTAAATATAAATTCATCAGATCTGACCTCCCTAACAATCGAAGATGTTTTTATTGTAACTCCTCTTTGATATAAGAATAAGACACAGGGACTTTCATTAAAAATTAGACTTACTGATCTTTCTAATGATATATTACATGACCAGTTTAATTCGCACGAACAGCCCTAATAAGCAGAAAATCTTCTAGACATTCAAAATTATGCAACTTGGTACCTTCAACTAGTTTGTCATATTACAGCGATAATTCCCAGCACGGACCTTAGATTCGGGCACCGCAAGAGCCGTTGGAAAGTAGACTCGATTTGCTTTCCAACGGTATATTACATGACCTATTTCCTTTTAAATATCCTTACAAAAGAAACCCCAAGTTTCAGGTTTCAGATCTGGACAGACTTTAACAGCTTTGTATTACTATTTCAAAAGTGCTTCGAACTAAACAAATTCTCAACTTTTCTTTTATTTCTTCACCTAAATTAGATCATAAGTAAGTTATGAACTTAAGTATTTAGACTTTTGATCATGAGCAATTTTTATAAGAACATTCATAATTCTATCACAATTTAATTTACCATTATCCTCTCTTTAAACCACCCCAACTTCATAATTTAACCCATATCAAAAATTTTCTTTTTATCTCACTAACATCACAAAAAAATCAGATTTTGATTTGGTTTCACAGTTATTAAGTAAGAATGGCAAGAGACTCAACCCTTACAAGTGTGAGAAGCTTCAAGAGTCTCAATCTACATTAATGATTAGGAGGGTTTATAAACTTGATCTCACCCATAAGTCTTTTAAGAATTTGATTCAATTTAAGAAGGGACAACATTGCTCAAGAATTAATCTCACCTATCACCAAATGAAAGTTTCATCACCCTTAAAGCAAGATTGAGATTGAAATTTCAAGGTTTAAGATCTAAACTCAAATCTGAAAATTTATATACTCCCTCACCACATGATATGCCCTACAATACAACTTTTACATCCATCAATTATATGCAATTGGATTAACTCATTAATCTCAAGATCAAACTTAGACCACTACATACTTTAATAGGTCATGAAACTTCAAAAAAAAAATTAGATGAATAGATCAAGGGAAAATCCATTCAAAATTAAGAGATCAAGATCTATGAATCATGCTTGAGAAATGAGAAAAAGAAGGAAGAAACCCACTCACCTTCACCTCCAAACTCCGGCCCCACGCCTGGCCGGCCGCCGCCCGGCCGCCTCCTGGCCTGCACGCGCGCGGATCTGGGCCCAAGGGGAGAGAGGGAGGGGGAGAAGAGAGAAGAAAGGGAGAAAAAAATAGAGAGAGTGAGGAATAAAGAGGAGGTTGGATCTTGAGTTTCTAGGGTTTCTTTTTCCATGGAGGAATCCTCTCTAGGAAGAGGATGAAGAGATGAATTCTCCCTTGACTCTTTTAAGATCCATACCCCCAAAATTTTACAAGTTTGCCATCGCCTCTCATCCATGTGTCCAATCCCCCAAAATAAGATCTAGGCCCTTGACCTCTCCTCCCATGCACACCTACTCCCTCCACTAACAAAATATATATATAATTGTCATGGTTGTATTTTCTTGATAAATACATATATTTCAAGTATAATACTAGTATTTCTACACATTGAAGTACTAGTTACATCAAAACTATGGTGTAGGTATATTCATACATACCACTTAACATTCCCAAAATTATTGAAATTCATTACACACTCAAGGGTTTAATAATCCGGGGTGTTACAGACTCAATGCAGATCCTTGATGCAATCCAATTGTGATAGAAAAATCACTTGTTATGCCTCCATAAGTTCTGACATTTGTCACTACTCCATCGTACATATCCTTATTTATGTCAATATATTTAATGGGGACTCCCTTTTTCATCAATGTCCACCATAATACCTCTCTTGGCAACTTATCATAAGCTTTTTCTAAATCAATAAAGACCATATGCAAATTTCTCTTCCTCTCTCGAAATCGCTCTATAAGTTGACGAAGCAAATGAATAGCCTCTGTCGTCGATCGCCCCGGCATGAACCCAAACTGGTTCTCTGATATTGTAGCATTCTGCCTTAACCTGTGTTCAATTACTCTTTCCCAAAGCTTCATGGTGTGACACATGAGTTGTATTCCATGATAGTTTGAACAACTTTGGATATTACCCTTATTCTTATAGAGAGGTACTAAGTTACTCTTCCTCCACTCATTTGGCATCTTTTTAGTTAGCCAGATCTTGTTAAAGAGGTTTGTCAGTCATCTAACGCCTACCTCTCCTAAGCATCTCCATACCTCAATAGGAATTCTATCCGGACCAACAGCTTTCCTTAACTTCATCCTCTTCAAGGCCTTTTTAACTTCAGATTCGCTAATTTTGCGCATATAATTATGGTTCATATCCTGACACTGAATGGTAAGGTCATCTAAGTCTTGAGTAGAACTACCATTGAACAATTTGTCAAAATACTCTCTCCATCTTTTTTTGATTTCTTCATCTCGAACTAAAACCTTCTGATCCTCATCTTTGACACACCTCACAGTATATAAGTATCTAGTCTTTCTCTCCCTTATTCGAGCAATTCTATATATGTCCTTTTCAACCTCTTTGATGTCCAACTTCTCATACACTTCTTTGTACACTTTAGTTCTTGCATTCTGAATAGCTTTCTTAGCCTCCTTCTTGGCTAGCTTATACTTCTCAAAACTCACTCCATCACAATTTTTCTTCAAATATTTATAAGAGTCTCGTTTGATCTTAATAGCAGAATTTACCTCTTCATGCCACCATGATGTGTCCTTACATAGTGCCCCGTGACTCATCAAGTATATCTTTAACTACTCTTTTAATGCAACTGAAAATTTTGTTCCATGTTGTATTGGGATCATCTTGGGCTATCCAATCTGCTATATATACTACTCGATCTACAAAAACTCCTTAGTTACCTTCTTTTAGCCGCCGCCACTTAATCTTAGGATCTAACTTACGTTTGATCTTTCTAAATCTCCTTCTAATCCGGACATTTAAAATTAAGAGTCTATGTTGGGTTACTACACTCTCAACCGGTACTACCTTACAATCCATACAACAACCTCTATCTATTTTTCTAGTTAAAAAGAAATCTATTTGGCTCGCACTTGATCCACTTTTAAAAGTGATCAAATTAGACTCTCTTCCTAAACCAAGTATTTGCTAAGATCAAATCATATGACAAAGCAAAATCTAGAATCGAGTTACCTGGTTCATTTCTTTCCCCAAAATCAAATCCTCCATGTACACTATCAAACCCATAACAACTAGTTCCTACATGCCCATTGAGGTCACCGCCTATGAAAAGCTTTTCTCTAATGGGTATGCCTTGCACAATCTCATCTAAATCCTCCCAAAATTGACACTTACTAGACTCATCAAGTCCTACTTGTGGTGCATAGACACTAATAACATTAAAAATCTTCCTACCTAAAATAAGTTTAACTAGTAAAATTCTATCACCCTTTCTCCTAACCTCCACTACATCCTCAAGTAACTGTTTATTTATGATCACACCCACCCCATTACGATTTCTATCTCTACCAGTATACCAAAGTTTATAACCCAAAGGCTCTATAATTATAGCTTTTTCGCCTACCCACTTAGTTTCCTGCACACACAAAATACTAACATTCCGTCTAACCATAGCATCAACTAACTCAGTTAATATACCTATAAGAGAACCTATGTTCCATGATGCTAACCTAATCCTATATTCATGAGCTAACTTCTTTACTCTCACTCGCTCATAAAGGTGTGGGAATCCTTGCTCATTTGACACCACATCCGGGCTCCGATGTGACGCATCGTTTCTGGACGACGACCTAGCAACCCTTGCCCACTTTTCACTACACCCGGACTCCGATGTAGCACGTTGCTGAGTAGGAAACGCCCCAACGAAATTTAGTTCTTGGTTCATATTCATAGTATGTGACAATATTTTACGTTGGCTGTCACAGGCCTACCACAACCCTCCTCCTTTATCCTGGCTTGGGACAGGCAGTGGACGATGCACTGGCGGAGTTGTGAACAATACTGGGTACTATTCATCTAAAAAAAAATCAAACGAAAGCATCTCTCTCCATCATCTCCTTGCTAACTGATCTCCAACCTGGCACAAGCATCACAAATTCTAACCGACATCAATTTCTACACCATCCAAACTCCTCTGCTACTCCTGTCGACTGAGTTTTTGGTTTTCAATCACCTTTGCAGCACTCGCTGACACTCCCAGCTTTCCTACTACCTCAATCTCGCATCTGATCATCTTAATCATCTCCACAACAACAATTGCAGCGTCTACGATATATATCATCTACTGTCAAGGCTTCTGCTGCTTTCTATCATCTCTACTGAGTCAACTGTAACCTATATTGCTCATATTGCGCCATCTAAGCTGATTTCCACTACCAAACTTAATAGGAGAATTATTTGCATGTGGCAAAGTCTGCGCGTGTGTTTTTTAGTATTTGCTCTACTGAGTTTGAGAAATGTCTCAAAAGCTCATCTTCTACTGAGTTTGAAGATCTTTCAAAACCTCATCACCTACAATTATTAAGTTTGAGGATCTCTCAAAACCTCTCTTACTAAGTTGAGAATCTTCAAAACCTCTATTTCTACTGAGTTTAAAAAACTCTAAAATTCCAACCACATCTAAGGATCATACGATCTTCACGTTTTGATTAACAACTTCAACATCGACATCAATGTTTCAGCAACGTGAAATCAGTATTGTCTTGATCGATACTCCAGCATGGAATCAACAGTGTGGCATCGAATCACCAATGTGAAGAACTTTATTTAGGCTATGTTTTATTAGTATTTGTAACAAATTGGGTATGATTAACATCTATGCTCTAGCTTGAGGGGGTGTTAAAGTCTTTGATTATTATAGTTACCTATTAAAAGTCATATTGTAGTTACCATATTAAGCGTCTTGAGTCACGTTTCTACATGCTTCTAGGAGTAGTCATGGTTCTATATGTTACTAAGAGTCATCATCATATTATGAGAAGTAATTGTATTAGGATTAGATATTTTCTTATAATGTAACTGTGAAACCTATATATTTAGAGCATTACCCACATCAATAATAATACAAAAATCTCTTCTTTTGAAATTCTGACAAGAACAAAAGAAAAGGAAATGATAAAACTGGCAGTGGGCCATGACTTAACCAAACAGATCAAAGATAGTTAACTGTTGATGCTTAGTAAACAATATATACAAAATACTAACTAGTACAAACTTTCGACAATCATGGAGAAGCAATGTCAGGATACAACAATAAACGTGAATCATCCATGCTAGAGGACAAGATATGAGAGAAGAAATTTTATGAGAGAGACTGGTAGGGATTAGAAGCTTAAAGATAAGAAAGTTGATTGAGAATAGATGATAATAAAGGGAGAAGAAACTAAATCACACAAACTGCAATCAATATTCAATAATTCAAACTCAATTTATATTTATTGGTGTGGTGGGACCAATCCACGATAAGTCGCTTTTACGTGGATTGAAAGCACCAGTTTGTGGTGGATAAAAATTGACTTACTGTGATTGAACCCACCAGAAGCGATTTGAGCGGTCCCCGAATGGTACTTGTCCCTGTTTTAAATATCGGCCGAGTTGATCGAGATATCGTCTGATATCTCCTTTTTTGCCTGCTGTCGATACGATATAGGAAAATCGTTCGCCATATCGTTTGCAGCAAAAATGACCGATATCTAAAATATCTGCCGATAAATCACCCGATATCAACCGATAAATCGCCCGATATATCGCCGATATGAAATAACTTAATTATTGCACGACTGTGTGCAAATGTACATTGATTTTTACTCTCTTTACATGCATATTTCATCATTCTTATTGGGAAGATGATATCTATAACACTAAATCAACTTTTATTTATCAATATTTTATTATATATAGTGTTCGATATGAACGCCCGATATGCGCGCGTATCCCGATATGCGCGCGTATCCCCGATATGCGATATCTGATATAAAAAACCCTCATTCGATATGATCCTGATATCCGATATTTAGAACCTTGGTACTTGTCTAAGCACATACAGGAAAAGACACCTTTCAGGTTAGGAGCACTGGTGTGGTGTCAGTTTAAGACCCTCGGGTGTGAGAACCAGTAGGTGAAATGAAAAGAAAAGACTGGCAGAGAATAACTGTCAGGGTAGTGGATGGAGATGTCACACAAAATACAACTACATGCGTGGTAAGAAGAACTGACAGAGGATAACTGTTGGTGTAGTGGGAGGAAAGGCCGCACAGAGGACAACTGCGGGCGTGTTGGTGCACTAGCAGAGGAAAATTATCTGATGCGATGATGTGGTGTGTGCGCTGAGGATTAGGAAAGTGATCCCCTTCTCTAGGGAGAAAAAGGATCACATATACCCACGCGGATGCTGAAGTGGAGGCGGAATTGAGAGATTGTTGTTACTGCATAATCTTCACGTGCTGAATTTATTGTAATGGTCGTGATTATTGATGCTGATCGGCTAGAATTGCATGCAATGGAGTTTGCCACAATCCATAACTACCCACGTTGATAACATGGTTCAAAGACTCGGCCGAGTCGGAGACGAGTCGGCCGAGTCGTATCCGTCTCGGCCCTCCGAGACGAGTCCGAGTCACGAGTCGGTCGGCTCAACTCAGAAGACGCCAACTCGGCCGAGAATCAGAGTTGACTCGGTCGACTCGGCATTATGATGATGATTTTGTGCCTCATCACAATTCAATGTGAAAATAACTACATTAGCATGTATTTATGAATGTAGTTTGTGTAATTTACTCTATTGTGTATGTATTTTAATATGCTTCTACCGACGATGCGTGTATTTATACTTTCGCTTTATGTTTAGTATGCTAGGTGATATATTTTGGACATGTGATACATGAATGTGGGTGTCTACATTTTTTTAAATTTATCATGATTTTTTCAGAATTTGTGAGCTTTCTCTATAGCGTTTTGCGCGTATCGCCCGATACCGATCCGAGTCGCCGAGACCGATCCGTCTCAGTGCCCGCCGAGTCGGCGGCCGAGACCGCGACTGTGAACCATGGTTGATAAGGACGTTACACATTATAATCGTGAGGGAGGAAGGAGTTGCATAAGTATCAGCAGAGATCATGGACGATCTGTTGTTGGAGATAAGGCTCGGAGTTGGGATCTTAGGGACTTGGAGGATCTCGAAGTGGAGAAGACCCAGAGGAGGTGAGGACTTTGTAGTGGTAAAGACCTCGCAATGGTAAGGAATCTCGGAATGGTGGAATGCGGCTTCGGATCAAGAATATCTTTGGGACAGAGGGCAGCTCCAGAAGGGTTGGATGTGGCAGAGACTTCAGGTTGCTCGGGAGAAGCACTTGATAACTTGGACACGTGTCATCATCCTTATGCGGGTCAAATTTTGACCATTACAATTTGGAAAGCAACTCAAGCCTCCTAGCTAACATGGTTCAATTTCAAACTCCAATAAATAATTCAAATAACTAAAAAAATACCATCATAATCCTGACACTAAAATAAGTGAGGTAAAATTGACTTTAATTGGAGCCAGGTGGTTTAGCATCAATCCATGGCTTCCCAAAGAGCACAGAAGATGGTCTTCGCTTAATGTTGTCAATGAAATTTCCATGCCAAATCACCTCGTGTAGGAGGAAACTATAATGTTTAGTAGTATATTTGGATTTAAGACATGTTTTTGTTTTCATGGAGACCCAATGAACACTGTAGTCAAGAGGACAATAATTCAATAATTCAAGCTTAATACTAGAACTCTATGGGGGAACTGAGCAGATATCTACAGTTTCATAGCATTTCACTAACAAAACTGAGAGTAAACTCCAGGTGAATGATAACCAAGAATACTTCAGATGCTGGTTAGACTTCGTGACAAACAGGAACCTAGATTACAGCAAGGGGATTTTCCATATAATCCCAGGATGGTGACAATTTGGAATATTGACAAGATTCTTGATGGAGCTTACATCATTGTAGTCATAAACTAATCAGGACGATCTTCCCAAGATACGAAGATTTCAACCGCATAGACAAAAGTTCATCAGATGTGAAGGCACAAGAATTTGTGCATCAAAAAGTTATGAGGTTGGGAGTAGGCACTTTGGAACAAAAATGAGAGCAATGTTTCTAGAACTAACTCTAGAAGAAGAATGTAGGATACTTCAGATAAAGAAAAAGATTAGGGACCAAGACCTACTTCTAATAGTCCCAGAAGATGGCAAAATCATTTTAATATCAATGTTAAAACTGTGGTGTAGGATGAGAAGATTCGGAAACAAGTGTCTAACCGAACGATCTGCATCACCTACACCAAACAAATGCGAGAAAGATGATATAATGTGGTGGGCAGATTTCATAAGTTTCATTCTGGCTGAATACTAAGCTAGATCTTGGAACACAGAGAACACAGATGTTTCCGCACAATAATATGGGCTTACTAAGATAAAATGCTATCAAACATATGATAAAAATGATTCAAAGGAAGGGATCAAGGGGGGTTTGAGGGGCTGACTGACTGGAGGGTTGGGAGAAGAAGTGTCACTATTGGTTAGAGACAAGGATCAGATCACAAGCATGAGATTCTATCTTTAATTATTCTATCTCTTAGTGCAGGCTGAAGCCCTGTAAAGTGGGGTTCAGTTCCATATCTGATGGCACAAACAGTCATCTGGGTTATTTGATGTAATATGTAAGTACAGTAAAGTTTTTTCGAGAAGTTGCACAAGAGCTAACCTCTCCACGACCAAATATCACACCAAAATCAAAATGAGTATCAGTGGAATGCCAGATGCACTCACATCTTTACAGGAGTTTGGTGTATGGAAGTTCTTATCGAAACTAACTCGTAAAGGATTTCACATAAAATCCAGAACCATCCAAAACTTTCATCTCTCAGAGATTCTCATGGTCATGGCTAGAACCAAACTCTTTATATAATGACTCCACTGAAGCCACAGAAGTCTAGTTAGATGCAGGCTTCTAAATATTCAACTGAACACCAATATGACACAATAGAAAGCTGCGGAGACAGCTGCAGATAACATTTCTCTATCATTAATTCTATTTTGTGATTATCCATTCATGAGCTTAGTTACAAATCCTTTAGACTCCCCTAAAGTAGAATTGTGTGCTCGATAATTTAAAAAGAAAAGTTGATGATCTTAGTTAATCTTTTTTGTGGCTGGCAATTTTTATAAGCTGTGAATTCATGTTCAGATGAAGAAATGAAAATTTTCATGCTAAATTATCCCACAATGCCAAGTCATTTGATGTAAGGACAGTGAAAACTTCGTTCTCCCCCTCCTGCTACTACGTTGATTCTACTCCACCACGTCCTCTGCCCCTCTATCTCATCTTGTTGGGTTATGGAATTGTAAGCCGGTTTTAGGTGTGGTCTACAGTACCTAGGTAATTTTCTCAAAACACACATTCATATTGTTGAGTACTCCACTACCATTTTGGTTATGGAACTGCACCTGATTTAGTTCTACATATCTTTCTCATCCTGTTAACTGGCTTGCCATTTTGGTTCTGAAACTAAGTTCTCTCCTCTTGGTTCATATGGTTTCTCTTAATGGCCAGCCAATAGTCATTGCACCAAAACACCACAGGCTGAGCACCCCCTTGTGCGGGTAGAAAACCTGTGCTTTTGCACTGATATTTTCTTTCTCTCATTCATTCTTTCTTTCTTTATTGTTTTTTCTTCTTCTTTTTAACCTATTCCTTTTTAATTTTCCCATTGGATATAACACCATTTTACCCAGCCACACTAAAAATCTGAAGTTGTAGTGAGGGTTGAAGGAATTTTGTTTATCTCTACTAGCTTCTTTTTACTCTTTCAAAATTCAATGACTGACAACCCTTACCCAAAAACAATAATAACTCATTTACTAATTTTTTTTGGGTTGGTTATATCAATCCTTATCTTCCATTTAGCTCTCTCAAGGGCCAATCAATATCCCCAGTTAAATTAACTGTTATATGCTTCTTCAATGGCAAATGCATCAGTCCATATGTTAGTTTAGACCAACCTCTAGTCCTTGATGCTTCATTATTGATGCGGGTGGGGAAGCGAACAACGCCGGCTAGATATCGTTCTAGCACCAACGAACTCTGGAGGGAACGTTCAAGTAAGAAAGTACTCGAATCCACGAGCAATTTACTCGAATCCACGAGCTAAGGATAGCAACTCGCATCCACGAGAATAAGAGAGAGAAACTCAATTTTAATTGAATAATTGTTTGATAAAAGATGAATACAAAATAGAATACAAGAGCCTTTTTATAGGCTTACAAAAGAATACTACTCCTACTTGGAAACTATAATCTATTTATAAAAGAAAAAAAAGGAATTAAAAAGTCCTAATCTATTTAGCAGTGTTCTAAATATCCCCGATATTGCGCCGATATTGCGTTTACGGCACCTAGCCGCAATGATTTAGCACATCCAAACCGATATAGCGTTTTTCACCCAAAATCGCCGATAAATAGGCATGGACCCGATATATCGACCACAATTTTAACGCTTTTGGACCCGATATAGCATTTTACACCCAATTTCTAGGTTAGGTATTTGGGTAATTCGAGCGATGTGGCAATGTGGCATTTGTGAAGATTCTACACTTGGATAGTGATTATGGATTCATAGGCTTAATACAAGTTATCGAGTTAAGTATATCTTAAACATATAAGTATGATGTTTTATGTAGCTTTAATTTATGCATATATTGTCCTATTGAGATGCAATTTAAGATAAGAATATATGTATATTTACAGTCCGATTTTGACATCCGATTTTTGAAAATATCCCCGATATATCCTTGATATATCCCAATCCCCGATAAATTTTCCCGGCCGCTGTGGCCGCCATTTAGAACACTCCTATTTAGAAAATCTAAAATCAAAATAAAGAAACACAAATCAATCAGAGTTCACATCTGACCCAAACAAAATCCCAAATTAATTCAGAAAAAACAAAAACTCGTCTGGCGGTCGACCGCTAGCTCTGGTCAGCATTGTCGATCAATCGGGCAGTCGATCGGATTTGAGACTGGGCTTCTGGTCTTTCGCCTGGTTCTGGCTGATCGAACGGGCAGTCGACCGGCGACTGGTGCTAGGTCTTTCTTCTGATCGGTCGACCGGACGGTCGACTGATGGTCTTTGGTATTCTTCGCTCGTCCTCTTCTATCAGGTAGTCGACCGCTGTCTTCAGCTGGCTTTCCCAGTCGATCGGCGGTCGACTGGAACTTGAGTTTGGTCCCTGGTTGAGCTTTGACTTGTGCCTCCGCTCTCCTACATCAGTCCATCTCTCTTCAAAAGAACTCGACCTCGAGTTCCAATCAAGGGAACGATGAGCATTGTAATCTTGAACACACTCGTTAGGCAGAAAAGAATCTTCGAAATCATGAAGAATAAACGTATCATGATGCTGATTATCTTTCATGGGTGGTAAAACTTCAAAAGGCTTGTCTTACCCAACTCCTTTGCACTCTTCCAGTGGTTTGTCGACCTCCTTGGGACTTTCAACAGTTAGAGAAACTTCTTCTAAAACAAGACTATATTTTACTTCCGTTGATTCCACAAAGAATTTGCCTTTATTGCAAATGGACAAGAAATTTAGTTTCTCTTCTTCTATAGACTCTTGGATAGGTGGCATAGGCTTCATGACCAAATTACCGTCGTCGAGAGATTTTGCTTGGTTAACAACCACTTGAGGTTTCAGTAAGAAAAAAACATCAGCTTGGCCACTCATCTGATTGTTGGTTACATAATTGTTTGTCGATGATGAATCTCCCTTGGTTAACTTTTCTTCAATTGGTGGTTGTTGTGGCTCCGTTGTCTCGTTCGACCAATAATATCTCGTTCGACTGATAAAATTTCATGAACGTTCGAGGTCGAATCTCCATCTCTTCTTCCTCCAAAGTAAGGCAACGGGCTTATAAAAGTCTTCTCATCCACCGTCAAGTTCTTATGGGTGGTTTGCCTTGGTGCATACAGATGTTTTGTAATTGATTCCACCATGTCGCTGCTCTTCTTTTAAGTTTGTAAGCCACAAACTTGACATGATCTTCCATGGGAAAATACTCTATGTCAAACAACTTATCAACTTTTCTCAATTCAAAGTAAGGTTGACTCAACATCAAGATCCCATAAAAAAAAGGATCCCAAACTTGTCTCCTTTGTCGTGGATTGAATTAGGAAACATGTCTCTCCTATAATAGTTTGGAAATCTGCCTCTCCTATTAGGGTTAGGATTAGCGAACCTCCTTCGCTTACCATAAAACATCCCTTCATCTTCATAATTATTTTTGAAATCATTGTAGTGATAGATTGGACGTCGCAATTCCTCTTCATAGAAAAATTCAGTAAATTGAGGATGTTGTAGATGATACCTTGGTGGTGGATGATGTGGTGGTGGATGATGTGGTGGTGGATACGATTGACGATCATGTCCACTTCGATACATACCATCGGCCATATTTTGATCATTAACCTTGAGAGATATCATTTTGATGGTGTTGCCTCTCCTTCCAGCAGTACTCATCCTTATGAAAAGGCCTTGCAATTCATCGTCGTCTCTTGTAGTAGCTCTGATACCAATTGACGTGGGAGCAGGGAAACAAACGATGCCGGCTAGATATCGTTTTCACGCCAACAAACCCTGGAAGGAACCTTCAAGTAATAAAGTATTCGAATCCATGAGCACGACACTCGAATTCACGAGCAAAAGATAGCAACTCGAATCCACGAGCAATAAGAGAGATAATCTCAATTTTAATTGAATAATTATTTGATAAAAGATGAATACAAAATAAAGAATACAATGGCTTTTTTATAGGCTTACAAAAGAATACTAATACTTACTATAACCTATTTCTAAAAGATAACAAAAAGAATTAAAAGAGTCCTAATCTATCTAGGAAATCTAAATTCAAAATAAAGAAATACAAATTCAATCGAAGATCACATCTGAACCAAAAACAAAATCCTAAACTAATTCAAAAAATAATAAAAATTCGTCCAGCGGTCGACCGCTAGCTCTGCTCAATATTGCCGGTCGACTGGGCGGTCGACCGCAGTCGACCGAATTTGAAACTGGTCTCTCTGATCTTTTGCCGAGTTCTGGCCGGTTGACCGAGCAACTAGCGCTGGCCTTCTTCTTATGTTGGTCGACCGGGCGGTCGACCGACGGCCTTTGCTTTTCTTCGCTCGTCCTCTGTTGTCAAGCGGTCGATCGCTGTTTTCAACTGGCTTTCCCGGTCGACCGCTGTTTTCAGCAAACTTGAATTTGATCCCTGATTGAGCCTTGATCTGTGGCTTCGCTCTCCTACATCAATTATACCACTATCCTATCAGTTGTGAACATCGTGCTTATTAGTCATTGTTGCACGTGCCAAAATCATCTTAATCACCACTCCTCATTTTATCCTCAATGGAACCTATCTCCAGCTTCTTATAAATGCACACATTCTTGATCCTATATCTTGGATAATTTCTACTCATACATCTCCATTTTTAATTCTGCGAAGGAAATGTTCTTCCTATTTCCTAAGATGCGCAAGATTCTAACACAAAGCATTGCTAGTCTTATAATATGCCATATGAAATTTTCCTTTCAATTTCTATGATCACATAATCCACTTCTCCATTAAAACTATCTCACTACGATCCCATGAATCACATCCTCCTCGATCTCACTATGATGATGAATGGTTAATCCTACGCAGAAAAATGGTTACCCAAGTTATTTCTTGGCCATTAGACTCTTACTAACTTGTCATATCTTCTCCACTAGGCAAAAGGTATATAACAAATTTTCAATTTCCATTCATCATAAATGTAGGGAAGGTCTAGCTTGCCTATCGACAAGAGATCAACACTAATCCATGAAGCACTAATATCAGTCATCTCTTGTGGGTTGCGACTATCTCATCTAGTGGGACGGCTAGTCAATTAGCACAGTAGGCCCATAAGGTAAACGATATTTGGAGAATAAGATCACGAACAGAAACTCTTTATCATTGAATGCATATCCTTCATGAGGATTTAAGGCATCATACGACTTGGCCTTCAGACATTATATCTTGAGTATGTGCGAAAATTCAGGGCCGACTCAGATCAAATCAAGCATAAGATCTTCAACCGAATTTGCTTGAAAGTTTATTGTCCCAGATAAACATGTTCTAGAAAGAGAAACTATTTGGTTCACCCTAATCCAAACGACATTTCTATAAGCATAAGTTGTTTATATAACTCATGGAGTCTTCACAGCTCCCTCTACAACAACTCAATTAAACGGGGAACAAGTGATATAGAGTTGGATTCGTATAGACTGTTATGAAACTAAATCTGAACAAAAGAATGAGCTACATTTCATTGATGAGACTTAACCATCAAATATATCATGTTCTACAAAAAGCTGTGTCCAATTGGAATGCTCGTAGTCATAAAGCATAATGTATTAAAGCCAGAAATGTCCTTATTTGGTTGATTTTCGATCTTCAGTCATAATTACGGGAACTTCAATTGCTTGACAGGACATAAACTGGAATATGCATGAAAGGTAGTCATCACTTTTTCAAGCACTCTCCATCATGAATCCAACAAGAGAATGAATGGATTGATGATGTTGCATGCTCTCTGTTTTGTTACAGTATGTTGGAAAAAATGGAGGTATTCTGAATAACAACTCTACACATTGTGGGATCACCTTACCTTGTTTTCACAAACCTTCTTAGTTAACAAAAGAATCATAGATCCCTGTTCTCCTGTCACTCAAGATGTCAAAATCATACATCTATCATTGCCCAACCAGTTACAATCTTAAATTTCACAATAACTGATGGAGAACTACAAGTACTTAAACTGGGACAGATTACCATCCTTATTTCTCAAAAGAATACATGTGCTAGGCTCCAAACATCTAAAGCAGTAACAATTTAGGTGTTTTCATGCTTCCAGTTCCAGCTTATTTACTATCTGGAAAAGAAATAATCATTACAACACTTTACAAATAACCTCCAGCCATTGCATTTTGCCCAATATTCATCCGCTATGAACCTCTCATTTTACTTCTGCATGTACCCCAACTTTTCCACAAGTCTTGAGATTATATATTAATCATAGAACCTCCAACAACAGTGGAACTGAAACTCATCTTTGCACTCCGATCAATGTATGTCTTTTGGCAATCCTCTAAGTTTGCTAACGTGGTGAGAGCAAGAAGCATGCGGACTTTTGAAAGGATGCACACCAGCAATCAAACTGACATTATTGTCATTGCATTCTTCACAAATGTTGGCCTCGGCTAATATATTCGTTATTTCCATATGGCAATATAAGGAGTAGATGAATCCAACAATATAGCCAGTAGACCATTTGTCTTCTTTCTACCCAACTTCTAAAGTTGTTCACTTTCTTCTTTCTGAAAGTCCTTTTGCTTGTTGATTGCACAAGTTTATTATACTTCCCGACATCTAAATCGTTTTGATGTAGGCCTTTGTTTGCATAACACATGAAAAGTCCAATCATCACTTTTTTGGGCTCTGGAATCTGGCTGAAGGCCTAAACCCCCAAAGCTTGATAACCCATTCATCTAGCAGATATAACTAGAAAAAGAATTTTTAATGATGAGCATCATTTAAGCTTATAAAATACTTTCAGGTGCCATTATCGAACAACAGTCATCTGCATTTCAATCCAGTAGTTAGCCGCTTGGAGACAATAGTTTTCTTGACTTGTATGCATGGTTATTTTTTTTATGATGGTCACCTCAATAGCCATTAGCACAACTTCTTTACTTTCTCTGAATTGGAGAATTATCCAGTGGAGTCATTGATAGCCTATGTGTGCTTAGGGGTTGTTTGTTTCATCGTAAAAGTCATAAAAGTCCGTAATTCGTAAATGACTTACAACCCAATTACAACTACGGCATTTGTTTGGACCGTAATTCATAAAAGATTTATGCAACTCAACTATCACTCACTTGCAACCCAATTACCACTCACTTACAGCACAATTACAGTTAATTTTGTGATCATGCAAATTTGTATTATTTTTTTATGTTAATATTATTTTTTTTAATATTTAACATTTTTAGTATTTATTTGCAATATTAAAAATTTTTAAATCACCAAATAGTTAATTTTATGGTCAACTTTTCACTTGCGACTTACACATTACGACAACCAAACACCGTAAAACACAATATATTTTCCCACTTACAATTTTATATTACCAACCAAACACCGTAAAACTTACATGCATGTAACTCATTTACAACTGTAAAAGACTTTACCAATTACGACTTACGAATTACGGCCCATTACGATAACCAAACAGACCCTTAGTGTAACCTCAATCTGTCTCTTTCACATCAGTTGTTACTGACCTATGTCGACGCTTCAAAGTTCAAACAACTTAACCCATAGCAGGAAGAGATTCAGATTATAAACTGTAAAGATTAAAAAATAACTCAACAATTAGAAAGCCTGAAAATAATACCTGCACCACTTTGTAAGTGCGGTTTAAAGCAGATGACTATACTTGCAAAACACATGCACTACCAACTAGTTCAAGTGAGTTGTGTAATTGTTGAGAGCTTATGAATACTGAAATAATTGATTTACTATACTGCTTCGCAGCGAGCCTCGCATGAAACAGTTAAAATTACAAACAATAATTAGAACACCAAATCAAAATGCTCATAGCTAAAACCCAAAATTAATTATTAACTAGTATTCAAAAAGGCGCAGTCCTTTACTCAACAAGAGAATCACATCGTCTTCAATAGAAGTTGAGTTGCTAATATGGATACTTGGAGGCAATAACCAAATAACTGTGTGAATTGTGTTGTGACAAAAATTGCATGGTTCTATACACCTTAAAACCCCAATCCAAAAACCCTAATGGACTAGCTGCCAAGCAAAGACCTAAACTATATATAAAGAATGCATTGCATGCACTAATCGAAACGGGGAAAAGGGTAGAGTGTGATGTTTCAACAACACAAACACTACACACTGACCTGTACTTGCAGCTGCAACTGTTTAAGATACTCAATCGCCTCATCAAGCATCGATGCCTTGTCAGTCTTCTTGAAAACAAAAGAATTAACAAACAAAACTCCAATTCAAAATCAAGAAAAATTAATTTAAAAAAAAAAGAAAAACAAAGAAAATCCCCAAACAACATGTGCTAAAAAAAATGCCCAAAAAAATGCCCAAGAAAGAAGGAACCTTATTGGAATTGGGAATCAGATTCTGCAGGGCCTTCATCTTCTCATTAATCTTACTTCTCCTTCTCTACAAGAAAACGGAACAGACATCAGAAAAAACTGAAAAAAAAAAAACTTACAAAAAAAAATCAATTAGACAAGTTCAGCACCTTTTCAGACAGGTTGTGGACCTCAGCAGCCCGGCTCCTCTTCGAGCCCGACCGATGTGGGCCGGCCTCGCGGGCTCCTCCGGCACATCAAGCCCCTCCTTGAAAACCAACCCATTGCAGTAAAATTTATGATTTCAACCAAACTCAAGATTAGGCAGGCAAAAAGGGAGAAAAAAGAAACTAAGAAAAATAAAATAAAATAAAATAAAAACAAAATTAAAGTAAGTACCTCACTCCCAGTCCCAGCACCAGAATCCTCACCACCACTGCCCATCTCAAGGGGGTAATGGTGGTAGTAAGAGGAGGAAGAAGAAGCGAACAGGAGGGAGGAGATCTGGTCCAGTGAAGAAGCTGTGTTCGTGTTTGTGTTGTCATCCATCCATCACCATCCCATCACCACCACACAACAAGCACAAACACAAGAAGAGAAAGAAGAGCAGGAACAAATCCAACAGTACCGAGCTTTACTTCTCCCCCACTCTATTGCAGATAAGAGACAAACAAACAAACAGAAATTTTAAGGGTTTAATTAAGAGTTTTTCAGGCGGGGGTTGGGGGGTTGAATGACATTGACGAAGGATTGGTTTGTTTGTAGCTAAAAGTTGCAAAAGTACAGAAACAAATCATGATGATGACACCCCTATTGTCTCTCTGCTCTGGACGTTGGTTTCCATTTTACTCTTGTTGTTGTTACTGGGCCTTGGAACAAGTGCACAAGGAAAAAACAGGAAATGGGGGCAATGAATGAATGGCGACATCTTTTTCTTTATTGTAATTGTATTTATTGTTGTATTGAAATAATAATAATAATAATAATAATAATAAATGAGGAGAGTGAGGGGAAAATATATTCTGGTTTCGGTTACAACGGCGCATTAATTCCAGGGAAAAATCAAATGAGATGATGGCAGAAAAAACTTGCCAATTGCTGCTGAGTTGAGTTTGAGAGACGGCGACTTGACTGCACGCTGTTTGTGTCGAAAAAAGAAAAAGGTGGTACCTTTTTGCGGGACTGCAACGTCCAAGTTCTAATCACATCAGGTGAAGTGTGACTAAAATCTTGTTTGATTTGTTGGAGAAATATAAAAAAATAAGTGAAAATTTGAAATTTATGTAAATAAATTTTATGATATTTGATTATAATTTAAAAGTGTTAATAAAAAAATATATCATATTTATAATATTTGATTAATAATGCAAGAGTACAAGTAGAATATTAACTATTTAGAGATTTAAATAATTTAAATATTATTAAATTAAATGTTATTAAAAGTTAAATTGTAAAATAAATTTGTCAATTAAATATTAAATAGTAATAAAAATATTAAACTAATATAAAAATAATATAATATTAAACATTAAGAAATAAAAAGAAATTATTAAAATAGTAATAATAGCTAACTAAATATTATATATTAAATATTAAATTATTTTTGAAAATACTATTTTTAAATTTATAATTATTAAAAATATTGAAATACTAAATATTATAATATTTAATTAAAACTTAAATATTAAATATTAATATTAAATATTTTATAAAAATATTTAAAATTAAATTAATTTTATAAAAATTAATCACAATGTTAAAAAATAATATTTTTAATATCAAATATTTAAAAAAATAACTGCAGCATCGAAAAAATAAAAATGTAAAAGTGAGAAATGAAATTGAAGGGATGATTGGTTGCGAATGAAAGTGAGGAAGGATTAATAATACTCTTTGAAACTTGAGACTTGGTTACTATCCAGTATTTGGATGTTGTTGAGAATTGTGGTTTGAAAAAAGTTACTTCTTTTTCAGTTTTTAGATGATAACGTGAAAGTGTAAGTGGAAAAGAAAAAATTGACCACAAAGTTAACCGCAAAATAATATTAAAATTAAAAAATAAATAAGAAAAATAAATATTAAACTATAATTAGAATGTGTAATTAAAATACAAGTAAGATTTAAATGATCACAAAATTAACATTTTTGAATTACAACTTATTACAAATGAGATTTACATGACCACAAAATTAACTGCAACACCCTGAAAGTGAGAAAATAGTTGTGTAAAAAAAAAAACAGAAACAAAAAAGAGTTTTTTCATTTTCTTTTCTCAGTATTTAGAAAGATAAGAAAAATGAGAAATAAATCTTTCTCATTCTCCTACTTCCGCCCGCTTCCTTGAATCCAAACAGCCCCTCATAGGAAAAAATGCAAGTGAGATGCACATCCCACTTGCGCTTTTACATTTGAAATAAATAGTGATAGTGAAAAGCACATTTTCCTCCCTTCTCCTCAGAACAAATCAGCCCTGAAAAGACCATTTAAACAGTGAAGAAATTTGGTTTATTTTTTAATCAAGACCAACATCAGACCAGACCATCATCTGTGTTGATCCCCAACTTAGATCAGATCCAGCATCCCCCTAAAACCGTTCAAAGATCAAAAAATTTCTCCATCCATGAACAACATAGACCCACACAATCTGCCCCAAAATGGTGGAGTTCAAATCCTAATCCGAGTTCTGAACTGAGTTTGTATGGTGATCAAATAAAGAACTTTAATTCTGAATCATCCCAGGTGAGACCGTGATTCAACAAATTTCCTCTGTGAGAGGGAAGTGGGATAATTTCTTCGCCATGGCGAAAAAGGACAAGACAAGCACTTTCACAACACCAAAAGATAGTAGTTTACAACCCATTTTCCTCAATAAGCTTCTTGCCTGTACCCAGAAGCTGCATTACAGTATGATCTGCATCATGGTTTTGTTGAATCCAATTACCTCTGAGAAAGGAAAGGTCATGATCTGTAGGAGAGCATAAGAGGCTACAATATATTTGGCAAAGAGAACTCACCTCTAATTTTCTCTCGTTTTCTCCGCGAGTCATCATGCAATCATGAAAACTGATGCTACTAAATTGCTACTTATAAAAAAGCAACATATCTTTGATATGCATGGTGTCCATACGACCAACAGCAGCAAATTAAGTTCTAGTTAAATGATCTGCATCCACGGTAAAGCTTCAAACTCAAGTCAGTACCGCACAGCAACTTTATAGAACAGTAGGCAAAATTTTGCAGGATATAAAACAGAATGAAGTCAATGAAGCTATATATTTTCCACCAATATGCTGGCTTTGCCGATCCCAGGGGCGCATGCTCTCAAGCCAATTAGGGCTCAATGTGTGGTCATGCAGCCATGCTCTTCATGTGACTAGGGCTGTTGTTTTACAAATGGGCCATAAGTTCTTGTGCGTTAGCCATTGTTTAATGCATGCAGTGTGGAAGTCATGCCCACAGTCCAGTGTGCCAAGATCCTCCCCTTCCACATATTCTTCCTGTAACAAGTTGACAGGAAAAAAAAAACGTATATATGTACACAATAAGGAATGATAAATGAAGAGGAAAATTATCTCAATCATTCTTCGTGGCTGTGCAGTCATCGTTTTACCATATAATAACATTCGTAAGTTCAGATATAAATTTCTAACTTCACAGAATTTTTTAAACCAAGGAACTATACTTGCATTAGGACTTTCAAGATTCAAGACTAGTAATAATTAGCTATTGTTTCAAAAGGCGGAAAATTGGATACAACACCAGTGGTGGGTGAAAGATGTGTCACAGTTTGATAAATGAGGCTAGCACCGGGACTGTTTGTTGTTGTTGTTGTTGTTGTTTTTATTCCTTTTGGTGGGTAGAAGGAAGAAGGGGGGAGTGATAACCACCTTGCTGTAACCAAAACTAATTGAGAAGATTTATTTTAGATGATTTAGGGGTAAATTAATGATTTTCGACAGGTCCCAAGTATTTGAAAGATCTATGGCAGAAGGGAAGGAAATGCAGTTTAGACAACTAAAGATATTGATTCCATTGAAAAGCATTTGGCTTTTTGGCAAACTAGGAAAGGAGGTGTATCATAACAAGAAGAAATTTTTTAATCAATATGAATATGTATTTACTCAACATAAGATTTATTATGGAATAATTACTCATGGCAACAAGATTGAAATTGTTAAGACTGTGTGATTAGCCACACTTTGAAAATTTTAATTTATCTAATTCCATTTAAATATTGGAATAACTATAACCTGACATTAATCCTTATATTAATACAAAAGTCCGTGATTATTAAGAAAAATAGTTTTTGCCAAGTATATTTCTATTATTAAAGATTTAAAGGTTCCTTGTGGCTCTGCAAATTATAACAACAACAACAATAATAATAGAAGAATCTGTTTCATTTTGAAATACTTGTTCTTTTTAGTGTTATTGTGAAAAAAATCTATTTAGAGATAGGAAGTTATGAGAGTACTATTAATTTTGGTTTCGTATGGGGTTGTGTTGTTTAAGGATCCAGATATTATGGATATGGTTTTAAATTTAAGATCCAACAGAAATCAGACCCATTATGAATTAGGGTTGACTTATATGTCACCAGAGAAAGTTGCATGATATGAGAAGTCAGAACTCCTTGAGCAGTACAACAAAATAAATGAGAGAAGAAAAAAATGAGCATATGAAGAAACAGAAGAAAACAGAGAAGGAAAAATGAAGGAGAAAGAACAATAAAATCAAAAAAGAAGCCGGAAAAAAAGAATAATTGTTTCAAGTATATAGTTGGTCTACTTTGGTTTGTTATTTATTTAGGGCTTTGGGATAATCTACTTGGGACTTATATTTCTATCTGGGATTTTAATTATATTGGATCGGCTACATTTGGATTGAGAAATCTTAAATATCTTTATCTTCTTAACAAGTGTAGTGCTGATCTAGTTAGAATGCGGTCTTAAGGGATGCTGTTATTATTTATCGCTTAATTAATACCTAAATTTGATCATTAGCAATTTTGTAAAACACCTCATGAACTCATAATGTTAGAAGATATATTACTGACATAGTGAATGGATTTTCTTTTATTAACCTTATGAATGATTCAAATATATATATCACATGATTAAATTCATTACAAAAATAAAAACTAATATATGAATATTCAATAATTTACTCTAATCATTTTCATGTGCCATGCACACACGCACGCAGCTGTAAAACCTCTTTGCAGTGGGGGCAAGAGGTTTGAGGTTCAGACCCTACTTGCACCAGGCTATGACCTATATTCCAACAAAAAAAAATTTAAAAAAAAGGTATTTTGTATAAAATGAATTTATGGGTAGCATATTTCCTGAGATTAGATTATCGTTTTGTGTATTTTGATATTTTCTTTAAGTATGATTTTGTTAGATCATAGAAAATATACCTACATAGTTTTTTATATATAAACAGAATTTCAGTTCAGCTTGTAATTCTGAAATTTGCAAAACTTACCACATCATGTGGTTCTGAAATTTGCAGAACTGGTACATGGTAGTTCAAAACAGTTCTAAAAGTAGAAAAATATGTTTACTGTTTATGGACTGTACCTCTTATTTTCTTATATAGAAAGACAAACCCTGAAAAAATGATTTTACTGTAAAACTGCAATTATAAAATTTATTTTCGCATTTTTCAGTTAAGTCCCTTTTGGCCATAAGACCTCAGTTAAATAATTCAATTTAAAAAAATTCTAAACTTTGTGGACCATTTTATAAATATATTTTGATGGATTTTTTTATTTTTCTCTTACAAAAATATTATTGGGATGCTTAGGTTAGATGGAGTCAAGGGATTTAATTTAACGATATATTAACATTAGACTATTAGTACTTCTATAGAGGATCATGACTGATGGGAAGTTTTTTTGGACTGTCATTTTGAGATGTGTAGTTTCAATAGATTCGAAATTCCGTGATTTTAGAATATTGTTCATGATATATAAGTTTAGCTTATATGTATGAATGATATCTAAAATGTTACTTTTAGAAAGATGCAGCTTATCTTATAGAAATTTGGCCACTATTATATTCTCATTGATTATATCCTTCACCGCCCATGTATTTTGTTGAAAGATCATAACTTACAAATCATGCACCACAAATGCTAGTATTTGGCACATTGTGGAACTTTGAGATTTATATAACTATTATATATTGATGGTTTGCACATGGTGTAAAATGTTTTGAACGAAATAATTAATTGCTTTAACATTCATATTTTGGAGCATTGCACACACCTCAATGACAAATCTTGACAAGAGATGCAGTGTATTTTGGCTGCAAACATTTTTTATGCTATATCACTATATTTTGGCCTTTCTGCAATCATCCTGAAGAAATTTGGATTTTGGTCCTTTTGCGGTACATTGAGCGGTTGTAATGAAATAACAAAGAGATGACAGCACCAGAAATCATTAAAGAAAATTTGTAGACTTTTGCTATAACAAGATTTAATTGTTGTTAGGTTGGGTAATAACAAGATTTAATATTTGTTTGTAAAGATTTAATTTTTTGAGATAAAAAAAGAAAATTTGTTCTTTAGCTTGGTTTACCACCATAATCAAGATGGTCCAACTGTGTGTGCGCACGTGTTTGTGAAACTACTTGTTGACCTATGAGCTCGTCCAATTCATCTTTCAAATTTTGACAAATGGCATTTGGTTTTTGGATTACATAGAAAATTCAGCACAATTTGCTTGATCAATTTCTTTGTACAAAGGCATATGATTTATTTTGGTGTTTTTGTTTGTATTGGAAAGTTATCAATTTAAAGTTTGAAGATATGAAAAAAGGATTAGCTGGAGTTGATTGTAAATTAGCATACTTAAATGAGAATATGTGATGAATTGTATCAAAGCAATTTGGACCATTTGGCCATCGATAATTAAAAATGAACAAAAAAATAGAAGGGGGAAATACAAGTTAAGAACAGGGTCATAGTAGGGGATATTACCTGACAGATACAACACGTTTCAGTTTCAGTTGTTGTTGCCACTCCAATGGAGAAATGTTTCCGTTGCTTGAGGCGTTTCAAAACTGTTTCCTCACCTAGTCCAGTGCTCACATTTCCTATCCGCTCTTCCAAAGCCAATAATTCCTGCAGTAAATGATATTTGAGTTCAATAGCCTACAATGAAAAAGACAACTATTGACTGTAGCCAACACTTACATCGTAAGACATATTATCCACATCAAGCCGCATGTCTCTGTAACGATCATGCAGGTCCGCCACCCCATGAAATACAGGGTGGTCAAGCATAAATACATCCTGCAGCAATTGGAGGAAGTCATACTCCATGGAACAAAAATATCACAAATTTCTTCTGCAGAACAAAAACTAGCTGTCCAATCTGGGACTTAATGAGCACATAAACCCTTCAACACCAGTTGATAGAGGTAGTTACAACATATGAACCTCCAAAATGGACTAGCAATACAAAAGCAAATAATGAATGTAACCTAAGAAAAAAGCATCAACTGAACAAAGGGCAATAGTTCCAGTTTTGCTTTAAGGCATGCACTGTAACATGCCAGGCCACCTAACACATCTGAGTAATAACTTAGATGTCCTATCTTTGACTTTCCAGACGTGGTAAATCAATGTATATGCTTTCCCAAAAGTAGAGCACACTTCCAAATTAGTATATGTTTGTGAAATTATTCAGCAAGTGTTGAATTAAATACTAATTCAAGTATTAGTCTAAACTCAACTCATAACCAAAGACACTGTTTCTAGTTTCTAAAGAAGGAAGAAAATTAGAACTGGGCATCCAGTAGGTAAGCCAGCTGCAGAAACAGAGGAGAAATCATTGGCAATCTACAGATCCCAAAACCAGATGAAAAGAGGAATTAGATCTGAGATTTATCCTTTGTCCATTCAATACTTGCAACTACAATTTCCTAGGCACTTCATTTTCCAATTTTCACGCGTGATGTGCCCTCAGACGCTTCAAGACACTCCAAGGAGTCTCAGGTCACTCAGAAGGCACATATCACGTTTCCTCACCAATGTTTGTGTTTTTTATAAAAAAATGTGAAGTTCCCAATCAATGTAAAGAAAAGGTCAGCCTAGATTTTACCAAACTTTGGACCTACTGACCTTTTTTTTTATTTATAGACATAAATATACATATTTGCATATACGTCTATGAAACATAACCCTGTTCCGCTGTCAGATTTTGAGTAAGGGACCCATGTCAGACACTAATGGACACACTCGAAGCATAGACACCGGTGCCATGCCCAAGAAAGATTGCTTGCAAACACGTAGTCATTGGAGAGCTAGGTGATTAGTTGACACAGATGACTAACATCAACCTGGATGGCTTGAACAGCTCTGCAGTCGCAGACAATCTCACATCTTCAAAACAATGAAAGGACATCTTACCACCCGTATATTTTCATCAGTTTACTTTGGTGTAAAGAGAGATTTTGACGGGTCTGGATTTCTGCTGAATCAATTCTAAAGTTCTGGAATTTAATTAAATCCTTTAACCAGTCGAAGTCTTATACAGCTAGCAGGTCACTGATAAGTAAGAAAAATGAACATGTATCTCTCGACCACTTTCCTTGTGAACTCTGACTTCTCTTGCTTGGTGCAAATTAAGACAAACAGTCTGTCATAGAGTAAATTAGATTATTGAATCAGAGTACCTAAAATCCTCATTTCCATAATGCATCATCCTTGTTTTCTTCTCCTTTTATCACCTCTAATGGTCAGCCAACACCAAACATAAGAAGGATGACATAACCCTCATGATGCAAAATGTGACAAAACTTAAAGTGATAATGAAGATATTGATTCTCCGGACGTCTTCCACAGATTTCAACAATGATGGAAACATGAATACTCTTTCTTGGCCAAATCAGAGTATTAAAATCAAGATGAATCCCGTCATTGCTTCTTGGTTCATCTTTATGTCTTCTCTGAACTCTTTCCCAGTCGACAGAATTTGGTGGGTTCTTACTTCATTTCCAGAGAGTTCAAGCTGCAAGGCTGGAAATGTAGGTCTACCTACAGATCACAAAGGTTTTATGGAAGGGCCAGCGCTTATGTTTACCTTGGAGCGACACTGCACTAAGTCATAAAGTGGTGACACGTCATGTTCATGGTTATAAAACCCAGGTCAGTTTTTTTATGGCGCCTTCTCAACTTGGCTGAACTAGGTACCCTCACCGCAATGACTGTCCAATATTGAACCAGGTTTGAGAAGGATAAGGTTCAGGCATATGAAGATCAAACAAGAATCCAGAAGCATTCATCACAGACCAATTTATAAAGTGGTCCAGACACAGAATCAACAGTCTTTGAAAATTCAAGCTACTGTCGTCAGTGGAGCAAATATTAGTTTTGCCATAAATGCATGGAGCTCCAACAGTAGCAAGATGAATCTGCTAACCAGTCTAGCAATGAAAACCAGAATGATGTAAGTCAACCCATCTAAGTCTTGGGTTCCTAGCAGGTTAGAAATGATGTGTAGTTGAATCCACTTTCTTTATTTAATAAACTTTCGGGTTGTGTACGGATGGAGAGAGAAATAATAAACACCAAAATTTTGCCAGAATTTAGAAAAAATTAATCAATGTTTTTAAAACCAAGTTTGCAGAGGATAAAGAAACCCGAGATATTTTAGAAATCATGTTCCTTGAAAAATCTACCTTGAGTGGAAAGTTTAAATTTCACAATCACTCTTATAGTTGCCGATAGTACTTTCTATTTTTAACATATATCCCTTTGTTACCAAACAAATAGTAAAAAGTATTCAAGTTTTTGAAATATCTTATAACTTAAATACTAGAAAAACTAAAAATAATAAGGTGGTTTTACTATGAAAAAGATCCCAAGACGGCCTTAGTTATTTTTAGGGATATTTCAATAAATATTGTTTTTAGTAGGGTATTTTGGTCAATGTGATCTTAGTTAATCTAATGGGATTCTTATGCTATAAGACAAAAAATAAAGGTGGTAATTGAGTTAACAGAAAGTCAAACGTGATTGATTTTGTTAAATGGCAAGTGGGAATACCTCTCTCTGACATGTGGTGCCAAGAGGTTAGTTCGCTATCTAATAGCACAAGATGATGCATGTCCGGTCAACATTCTCCAAAGCAATGCAGCAAAAACCACTGCCCCTCTCTCTTCCTTTGGTTGGGAGTGTCAACAGAAAACTTGGGTATTTTTCAATGTTAAGGTCTGTGTGGGTTTTCAGTTCTTGCACAGACAGTATATCAGCAAGTTTTTTATTAGCTCCAGTTTCTATCAACATTATTTTCTTCTTCAGAATACTTCCCTTTTATGTTTACATAGATTCCCTTGCAACTACACAGATCCTTAAAGGATCTGAAGACTTCCATATTCAATCATGCTCGAATTTAGATAAATAACAAAAACAGGATCCCATACTTCTATCATTCTACTCCACTTTCTTATCTTGTACTTTTAACTTCCTTCTCATGGAATTTTAAAACTAGCTAGTGCATAATGCCTTTATAATTTAATATTGACACAGGCAACCATACCCACATAAATGAAAAGACAAAGAGAATATGAGAAACATGTATCTAATGCAACATAATTGTCATAAGAAGCATGTTGTGGACAATTCATAATTTTTTGTCGCCATAGGGTACATAATAGAAGATGGTGAATTGTGCATCACAAATACTCCATGAAACTAAAAAAGAAATCTTTTATGCTAATGGATTTTATTGGTCATATTTAGGAGGCCATTAACGAACATATAGTTAATAGCTAAGAACCTGAAATTTGGAATTTAATATACCAGCAGCATGCACCTTAACACAATCATAAATTTAAAATTTTGCAAAGTGCTGTTGTACTAAAATCAAAATGGTAAAACCTCTTTACAATGAGCAAGAGGTTTGGGGTTCAAATCCCGCTAGCAACTATGCTAAAACCTATGTCCCAAAAAATAAAATTTAAAATTTTAATAAATAAAGAAAAGTATCTATGAGCTTCATTTCCAACCCTGTAATGGAACTCCACATGCATACATGCACGCACCTACCAACTACGGATGCCTCCACCCCCATCCAACAACCCACCCCCCACCCCCACCCACACCCACACAGAGACAAAATTCATCTCCGCACGCGCCCACCCACACACACTGACACTCAATGAAACCGTATCTCAAATAAGCTTCATTCATCTTGATATACAAAATACAATTAGCCTAAGAAGAGAAAATAAGTGGTTTAAAAACTCCTTTTACTCTCTATTTAAATGGCTGCAAGATAAATCTAAATGTCATTTAAACTCTCAAAATGAATGTTACTTGATGCATAAATAAAATGTAATCAAAACACTTGGTAATGGACTACTTAAGATATGTAGATTAGGTGAATGAATCAATTCATCTATAATGGCCCACCATAGGGTTCTCACAACTTATTTTGAGAATCAGCCCCATAACAGCAACTAAAAACATGCATAAGCGACCTAACTGTAGGCCAAGAGGGCATCTGCCCACCCTAACCACTGCATCCATTTGTGTAGCTTTTCAAAAATTCAAATGAACCTACTCTCTTTTTCTCTAGCCACTACAAAATATGCAGGCCCCGATTAAAAACATTTGGTAGGTTTGTCCCACTTCTGATTTATAAGGCAAACACAAAGGTGATGGTATATACTCACTCTTGTTTTAGGAAACGCAATCCTCCATGGTATTTCCTGTTTTTCTAGTCAAACGTACTAAACTAGAGTTGATTGAGAACAAGGACAGAAATACGAGTCACTCAAAATTTTCATTGCACAAAGTAGAATTTGAGTTATTTATGCCTAAACCCTTCTTCAAAATACATTTTACATAATCTTATTATAAAACTGCACATCAAACAGACATATATGCTGCATGGAATCAGGATCTGGATTCACAACTTTTGAATAGTCTTTTAAAATGCATGTTTATAGATAAACTTTTTAAATAAGCTAGTACTTTCTGAAGTTTTCGGCATAAATTTTAAACACTTGTTTGGCAATCAAAATTTACATCAATCTTGAATTTATATTCTTTATTTTAAAAATAAAATATGTTTATATTATAACTACCATCCTAACAGAGCCTAAACGGCTATGACCTTCATGTATGAAGATATTGGCTTCATCCAAGCTCATCTCTAATTATTTCACAAATGATATGGACCTATAGGCTTGAAACTGATTAACCAAGAACCCCTTAAGATTGTTCTAGCTGATAGTTATCTAAACATAAATATAGAATTCCACTCCATCCATGCTCAATGAATTCACAAATGATCGGACATTTAAACTGGAAACAGAATTAACCTAGCTTAATCAAACCATACATCATATAACCTCCATACATATTTTCCAGCAATAACCACCCAGCTATAGGAAGTGACTTAATATCAACAGGTCAAAATATCTGAACCTTGAATCTATAAAGCGTGAAACCAGAAGAGCACCTTAAACAATCCATCACGTCAGGCTGAGGCATACCTAGCAAGTTTCTCTTGAAGAAAAGAAACATACACACTATTTCAAATATCAGCTGATATAGCAAATATATCGGCCAGGATATTGTTTTGAGAGGTCTGCTGTTACGATATGGGTAAAAAAAATCGGCCATATTGTTTTGACCACGTATTATATATTGTTCCAAATATTGGACGATATATTACTTATCAGGCATATTGGTTTATGTGAATAAAGGGGTTTTAACCCACAGCCCAATATCTCTAAAACAAAATAATAATAATAATAAATTGTCTAATTACTAAATCAATTGATCAAAACTCTCTCTTTGTTCCCTAAACTCCTTTCAAATATGAGAGCCACCCCTATCGCAGACAAGAAGCCCTAATCAAAGACAACTAATAATCGAGGAATAACAGCACAAATTAAAGTTACCTTACCCTTCTCCACTCATATCTTCCTTATAACATATGTTTTATTTCTGTTTTAAGAAAAGAACATGGCAAGTTATGATTAATTTTTACTAATGTTGCTGCCCTTTTTCTCCCCTCTTGCTTATATCCTTTCAAATCACTTAAAATCTCTATTAAATTTAGACAAGTATCCGAGGTAACAAGTAGATATCCTATGCACCTTTGACAGTTTGGATCTAGTTTTTTGTTCTTCCAGAGAATAACAATTTTCCAACCGTAGAATGTCCTTGGAAGCACGTAGTAGGCTCCCTCAAATTCTAAACCTAGCAAAGATCCTTCTTGAAAGCATGCATGAATACATATTATCCTTGAATGTCTTTGCATGCAAGTTAGATAGAGAACATCTAGGACCCCAAAACTGCCCTTAGGTTATCACTAGTGAGATATATATACACATATACGTGTATACGTGTACGCGTATACGTGTACGTGTACGCGTACACGTGTACGTGTATATACACACGTGTACGTGTGTGTATATATATATATATGCATATATATCATATCAATGTTTATATATAGACATATACGTGTGTGTGTGTGTGTGTACATATATATATATATATATATATATATATATATATATATATATATATATATATATATATAGAAACGTATATGTATATATAAACATTGATATGATACACACACACACACACACACACAGAGAAACGTATATGTATATACACACACACACGTATATGTGTATATACACACACGTATATGTGTCTATACGTGTATATGTACACGTACACGTATACATGTATATGTACACGTACATATGTATATGCACATGTACATATGTATATGCATGTACATATGTATATGCATGTATATATGTATATATATACATATATATATATATATATATATATATATATATATATATATATATGTATATGTGTGTGTGTGTATAGACACACACACACACGTATATGTATATATATAAACATTGATATGATATATGTGTGTGCGTGTATGTATGTATATATGTATATGTATGTATATGTATATGTATGTATATGTATGTATGTATATACCTATATGTATACACATATGTATATGTATATATGTGTACATATATGTATATACATATATGTATACATATACATATATATATATACACACACACACACATATATAAATACGTATATATATGTATACATATATATATACATATACGTATATATATGTATACATATATATATACATATACGTATATATGTATATATATATATATATTATATATATATATATATATATATATATATATATGTATACATATATATACATATGTGTGTGTGTGTAAACATTGATATGTGTGTAGGGTGCTCACATCCCTGATATATCATCCGCTATCAGCAGAGAACCCCCATTTGATATAACTCAATATCTGCCATTAAAACCCTGAACGTATACAAAACTCAGCGACTAAGTCAATTCGTCTCACGTTGTGGCAGTAGTTCATGCCAAACTTCCAGCCAAGGCAAAAAAGAGCAACTAAAGCAACTCCCTTTGATCCAGCAAACCGTGTTGACTTTCGTTCAAGGGAAAGAGGATTAGGAGCTAATCATGCTTCTCTCTTATCCATTGGAGGGCAGGGCTATTCACCCCACTCTATGTTATGTATGGTACACACCTCACTTTTAGGAGCCAGGGGGGTGCGGAAGGCACATGTACAACCCCACAAGTTCTAAAACCCTAACATTCTCAGTTTTGTATGCAAAATATGCGTAAATCCTGATTCCTGAAGGTAGACCAACTCTGTGGAAACTGAATGCCTAGGCATGCAGATGACAGATTTTCTTCCTGATAAGAAATGAGCGAAATGAACACAGGCAAAGTTAGCTAAGCCAGAACCACTTTCTGTCCACTCCCTATTTCATCTACTTCTTTGAAAAGAACATTCTTTTAGCTGACTAATAATTTAAAGTTATACTAGGAAAATTTGGTCATGGTGTCTTTCAGAGATAAGTAGCTGGAAAACTAGGAAATCAGTAATGGAGTCTTTCCAGAGTGAACTAGCCAGAAAACTCACCTCAAATCGTAAATTCCTCCCCCTGCGCATGAGATCCAATGCATTCCTTATCTGCTAAGCAGGAAACGTAAAAAGAGTTTTGAGATTATAAGTTTAGCACCAGTAATTTTCACCTAAACAACTTCAGCTAAAGACAAACATAATACTATAAGAACAATGAAATGAATGAAATTTCGAACAGCATATTTAGGAATGACACTGAGAATGTAAATACTTTGCAAAACAGACATATATATAAGATTTTTTTTCCCTGTTCTTTTAACGCATATGAATAGCATTAGGTAATAACAGGACAAAAAAGAAATAAATTGTGTCTAATTTAGGAATAAAGACTAAAAGGTTCCAACTCCAAAAATAATGATGATCATCTTGCAGAAGAGAAAATCTAACAATAAATCCCCAAAAGACAAGTGAACAGCATAATTGAAGAAGAAATGAATTTTAGCAATTTGTCATTCTTCTGTGTATTACATGCAATTCATTCACCCCCTGCATTCTAAACTATCTTGAAACTGCCTCAATTTTTATTCATCTTTTTTTTTAACAAAGGTTGTAGCCCGGTCTTGAACCTGAAACCTCCCATTTCCCAACCCTTACCACTGAACCAGGCCTCAATGACAAAAAAACCGCCTCAATTGATTTACTCTTGTAGAAGTATCTAAATAACTTGACCTTGTCCATGGTTCCAAAATATTTTAGCTTCTACTAAATCAAAAACACCTTGCAATGCAACTCAAACTCAACAAGAAGCCCTGATTCCTTCTTGGCGTGTTATGAAATTAATTTTTAACCTCCATTAAGCTCAATGGCTATGTTAGAATTCTTCGACATTTAACATGTTCAAAGGATATCTATATAGACAGTTCTATTATGAAGATTCACATAGGCATTCAAGTACATGAAAGAATTAATACCAATGGTGCCATGTAGCAATTGTGATGGTTGCTTTCTTACAAAGGTAAGAATATGTAACACGTATCCCAAGGGCTTTTCAAAACTATATGTGAACATTAGGTAAGACTACTCAGTAAACATATAAGTCAACAATTTAGAAAAAGTGCAATAAAGTATCATTACAGAAAAGATGATTTTCACAGCATACCTCTGATATCATCCTACTTCTCCCTTCTCTAGCAGCTATACTCCTTATTGTTATGGGAACACCGTCACTTTGTCTATCTAGTAAAAGTGCTTGCCTCATATGTGATTGCTGATTGCCATGGGAAACAGATCCAGATTGATGACCTACCTCCTGGGAGGTGGAATAATGACCAGACCGCTGAGAGAGCAAATTACTGCTCTGACCTCTAGATTCAGATGCAAGTAATGTCCGACGAACAGCCTCTGCCAGTCCTCGAGAAAATTGGGTGGGAGTGTTGTGATGAGGTATCCATGTTGGTCCTAATGATGAATGTACACTGGAACTTGTGCCAGCTCTTGAGGTAGGAGGTGCTGCTCCAGCAATACTAGCATTTCCATTAGCTACATTCCAATTTGCTGAGTCCTGTGCCAAATTCCTGGTTTCTCTTGGATGAACAAGCAAAGACTGCAGTGGAACATCGTTTCTTCGGGTATTTCGTGAACTTGTATCCTCTCTGATGGCAGTCAATGTCTCTGCTGAATTTATAGAGTTCGATGAACTGCCATTTCTTGAACCAGAAGGTCCATTCCATGGATAAAGGTTCGCATGTCGAGGCAAACCAGGAATAACAGGCATATGAGGCTGATTTTGTGAACTTGAGCCAGCAGCTACTGGCCTAGATTCTAGCCTCTGATTAAATAGTAAAAGATTAGAGGATGGTTCATTGGGTAACCAAATACTAGAATTCTGGACATTATCCCTTGATGAAGATAGATTAGGAGGGTAGACTTCATGTTGACGTGCAGAATTGATTCTCAGACTGAAATTTCTATCTGAACTTTCTGCATTTCCTGTTACAGTTGCTGCAGGATAACCATTTAGAGCTGACCCTCTAGTTATGGTGCCAAATCTTGGAGTCAGCTGTTCTCCAGAAGAAATTGGACCCGGTATATAACTGGATGGGCTAGATATATTTATACCAGCATTACCATTAGTTCTAACAGAAACAGAATGTACTGGTTGCTCTGACTTGTGTGAAAGAAATTTGCGCTTCCACTTGCCAAAGACTGTCCAGGAAGTCCTTCAATTTTCTTCCTCTTGCAGGCTAACTGTCTACCATCTATGGAACTTCCTGGTCTATTATCATAATCTCCTGACATAAATCCAACAATCCCGGAAGAACTTTCATGGGGATTTGAAGAAGATGGGCCATATTCATGTTCCAATAAGCTTGGAACATAAGGATGAGAAAACAAACCTGATTCAGAAACCGCATCACCTGTGTGGGATGCATTGCGGTCCAGATCTTGAGATACTTCATTTACGTTGGAACTTAGTGAAAATGAAAAGGATTCATCATCGTCAATTTGAGTACTATTGAGATTGATGTCCACGTCTTCCAGAGAGAGCACATTTTCAGCTTCTGTTGAACCGCCACTTATGGAAGAAGCTGGCCAGCCAAGCTCCATTTTGGTTTCATCAGGATTTTCCTGGTCTAGAGAATGTCCAGCAGAGCTAGGTCCACCTAAATCCCATATCCTCAAGCTAGAGTTGTCTTCAGTAGACGTATTTACAAATGACATACTTGTATCACCAGGAGATAGTAGATAGTTCGGTATATTCTGGGCCTCCGCTTGACGAAGAAGCACACTGCTCCAATGATCCTGATCCATACCAGCGGTGCTTGAGTTAGATCTATGGTCAAATTCCAGTGTTTCAGGGAAGGACTCAACAGAACTCCTTTGCCCTTGCATGGCAACTTCCTTTAGATTTATGGAGGCAGGCACCCCAATGCTTCAATTAACTTTGTCCATGTGCATATTATGCTCTCAACTTCTCAACTGGACTTTGAGCACCATACATAAGAGGAAAAGCAAAAACTGTTAATTAGAAACAAGACCTATGTTAATACACTTTCAAATTAACAAAATAGAGTTTGAGGTGCAGGTCAGCATAACAAAATTCAATAGAACAGGCAGCATTGTGAACAAACTTCAATAACAAGCCACAAAATGGCAAACTATCAACAATCTGGTAGATGACACCGTGTTAAGGAAATAATATCATCATCTTAACAAGTAATAGGCCTCGAAGTGATGCCAACAATGATATTGACTCTCTCAAACAAAAGAAAGTCTATGACACCAGTAAGCAATCACCAAGGCAATAAAGTGCACAAGAACAACAATTACACTACATTCACAGGAATTTAACATTGATTTACACTAAAAAAAATCACAAGTTTAATTGGATCATATCATGATTAATACATTAAATCGTTCATCTATGCTAGCACTTTTTGAATTAATTATCAGAAAGGCTCATTCATCATCAAGAATCAATCATAAATGCTTGTAATGCTGATGAATACAATACTCGCATGCATACGTCCTGACACTAAACCTGGCAATCAGATAATTTTCATGCATGCCAGATGAGGGGAAAATAAATGCTGTGGCTGGCCCATTATTTATTTTCATGCATTTCTCCAGAGCCGCCTACTCTTGGTTTGACAGACCCCGTTATAACGACGGGACTTGGCTCATTTTTTTAGCCGGTAGAGTGTATAGTCCAAATACTTCGGACAAATGGCTTAGTTGTTGTTGTTGTTGTTGTTGTAGAGTGTATAGTCCAATTTCTTAACTCAAATGTGACACTGTGTTTGCCAAGAGAAGACATGCGTGAGAGTAGGCACATCACTAATGAGTATACATCTAGAGTTTGCTTGCCTGACTATTTAACCTGTCTCAATTTCAAGAACCTGAGCATGCATCCCAGCACTATTACCAGCCACAAGACAACAGATGCAGCCAAGGCCTGGCAGAAACACATCTTTGGGGCCTCTTGACTATAGCTAGAGGCAAAGTTCTTGATTGCTTCCTGTGGGTCCAATATTGTCAAAATGCTCGGTGATCCTAGGTGACTAATTGTCTGGGAGTTCAAGGGACTGCCTGGGGGTTTAAATTATATGTTTACATTGTGGCTTATACAGAACTCAATCAACATCAACTGATGGATATCATAAAAATAAGTAATTGTAGACAGATTGGCTAAAATGTTGAAGCAGAGAATGGGGGAAAAGAGGAGAAAGGAGAAAATGAAATAGAAAGAGGAGAAAAGGTAGAATGGGTGAAAAAGAAGAGACAAACAAGCAAAGAAGAAAGAGAGAATGAAGCAGCAGCAAAAGAGGAAGGTAGACAAGGAGAAGATGGCTGTGAATTTGTCTGCTGCCTCTGTCTAATTCTTCCACTCTTTTTGCCCTATAATTGATGAGTATTAAGTCAATGCATATTAGTTATGCCAATTATCTAGTAAATGGAAGTAAACCAAATGATAATTTTAATTTTTTTAAAAAAAAATGAATAAGCATGACTTGTATAAGTGAAAAGGGAGAAGTTAGGCCCCAGTTTAGATGCATGATCAGCTTCCTCACCTACAACGTAGCCAGGTGCCCAGGATACATAGTTGTCAAAGCACCTAGACAGAATGATAGCTGATAAATTGGCATAACTAACATGCAATGACTTAATATGCTTTTGACAACGTGGCATAGGGGTCCAAGGACAGAAACAAAAAAAAAAAAAAATCAAGCAGGAATAACAACACTCAAGGTGGCAAAAGGAGGGAAAAAGAGCATTGGCACAGCCACACAGGATCTTTCCACCGATCTACGAAATCTTCTTGAGCGAACAAATTTATTATTTCCATCCCTTTATAGAATCTTGTCTAGCAGAATTTTAGAGGATTGATCCTCAGTTGCAAATATCTAAAATACATCAGTAATAAGGCATGTTTTCTAACTACAAATCAGGGTTTGAAGTATCGGCCGAGTTGGAGATGACTCGATCGATACGTCTCTGACTAGGCAGGCGCCGCGACTAGACCAAGACGCAAGTCGACCTTGGCTTCACTGTTTTGACTGACTCAGGATCGACTCGGCCGAATAGGCCGAGTCCCGATACGACTGGGGTTGACTCAGTCGATTCAACCGAGTCGAGGCCGATTCGGCCCCAAGTCGGTCACCGTGAACCTGTGATTTCGACGATCCAGAACAAGCTCGTCCTCCTCTCTTCCTTCGCCGGTTTGCCCTCGCTCGTGAACCGCCGTCGTCGTTCACCTCTTGCTTCGCCAACGAGCTCATCTTCCTCTCTTGTTTCGCCGACTCGTCGCCACCATCGATCTTGGACTTCAGGTATTTCTCTCTCCCAGTCTCCTCTCTTTTTCTCACTCCTGGTCTCTCTTCCAGTCATTCCCTCTCTTCCTATCTCTCCAGCTCTCTTTGTCACTCTCCATCTCCCCCTCTCCCCCTCTGTCTATCCCCTATCCCGAGCTCTCTCTCTCTCTCACTCCCCCTCTCCAAATCTATCTTTTTTGTCTCTGCCTCACTCCCCCCTCTGCTGATCTCTTTTTTATCTCTCTCCCTCCCTCTCTCGATCTCTCTCAATCTCTCCCTTTGTCTCACTCCCCCTCTCTGTTTTAATAGATCTTGTTTTTAAATTTAATTAGATATTGTTTTAATTTAATAGAACTGATTTTTAAATAGATCTTGTTTTTTAAATTAAAATTATAGATCTGGTTGTTAAATAAATTTAAATTTAATTAAATATGATTTAATTTAGTTTAATATAAGTATAGATATGAGAGACTGAGACTTATAGTTTGGTTTAAATAATTTTTAAATAGATCTCTCTAATTTTTAAAGGAATTAATCCTTACATGTTCTCATCGAAACAAAAAAAACAATCAAAAGCATGTTCTCATCGAAGAGTGTTAAAAAATTGGAAAAGTCATTTCAAAATTCTTCCTCTTCCATAAAGATATTCGTCGCAGTGAGAAAAGTAGAGGTATAAGAGAAGCACGTAATGATGATGGTGAAGATGTGAGGATTTTATCCAGTTGTACTAGTGATGATGGTAAAGATGGTGATGATGCTGATGACGGTGATGGCAGTGATGACAATAATGAGGCAACAACGATGCTTATGGAAGGACTTATGGTGTTGGTGAAAGCCAACAAGGTGGTGTTATGTCGACGAATCCAAATTATTATGCCGCAATTCAAATTCTAGCGATGATTATTCGAGTGGATATAATAATTACTCGTGAGGTTATCAGAGTCTTGAAAGTCATATGCAGAGTTTGTGTTTGACATCAAGACAGCAACTCGAGAGATCTGCGAGTGCTAGTATGGTTTCTTTACTTATAGCAGGGATAATTACGACATGGTTCAAAATAGCGGTCTCAGCCGCTGACTCGATGGGCATTAAGATGTATTGGTCGCAACGTTGTGGAACAGACTCCGGCGATACATGCAAAATGCTACATAAAAAGCTCAAATTTTTTTGAAAAAAATCTCGATAAATCTTTTAAAAATTAAAACATCAATATTTATGTATCATATGTCCAAAACATATCATCTAGCACACTCAACATAAAGAAACCGCATAAATACATGTGTCGTCGGTAGAAACATACCAGAATACATGGATAATATAGTAAATTTCACAAAGTACATTCATAAATACATGCATAATGTAGTCATTTCAAATTAAACTGCGATGAGGCACAAAATAAATATATATACACATGTATATTTTAATGTAAATTTTTATTGTATTATTATTAGTGGAGGGTGATTCGTAGGGTGATTAAGAGTAATTAGTAGAGGGGATTCGGTGAAGGGGGTATGGTGATGAGGGCCACATGGCACTTGATCCCTAAAAGAGGGATAAATATCTCTACCCTTCTCTTTATATATATATATCTCTCTCCCACACACCCACTATCTCTCTCTCTCTTCTCCCCAACAACAGGCCGTCGTCAGCTGCCCGCCAGCACAACCCCCTCTCCCCTTGCTCTCTCTTCTTCCCCTCAATTCTTCTCTCTTCTTTCTCTTTTTCTCTCTTCCTTTCTCTCTTGCTTTCCCCCTCCCCCATCCGCCAAAGGCCTCACCATCGGTCGTGACCCGACCTGTCACCGCACCAGCAAGGCCACCACCGCGACAGCCCCCGCTAGGCCACCTGCTCCTCTTTTTCTTCCTCCTCTCTTTCTCATTCTCTCTCTTGTCCTCCTCTATTTTTCACTCCCCAGCCTCGTCGCGCCGGCCACCACCGCCGGTCAGGCACCGCCGACATCGCCTCCGAAAAAGAGATCGAGAAAGAGAGAGACAGAGGGATAGAGGAAGGAAGAGAGAGATGTTAGCTTAAAAGGTCCATCACTCTAGTTTTGATAATGATTATCTCATGTAGTTATTATTATACTAACGATCTTTTTGAGTGTTCAAAGTTACAGGTTTAAAAAGATCTTAGTATATTTGCTTAACTTCAACAAAGGACTCAAAGTCAAGCTTGAAGCTAATATAAGTTGATTCAAGAGCTTAAGCACGAAGAACGCATAATATACTCAAGGAGTCAAGCTCAGGAAATCAAGTTTGGATGTGTTGAAGCATCTCAAGAATAAAAGATTTTTATTTATATAAGATTTAGTTTTGTCAAAATCTTGCTTAGAGTTTGAAAGGCTCATAGAAAATATACACACAAAACTAATTTCAAGATTTCTTGTAAAAGATTAAAAGAATTGTAGTTCTGAATTTCATTGTATAGAAATTCATTTTTGAGAATAACGAGTTTCAAAAAGATTTTGTTATAGCTAAAAGAAGTTTCAAGAGTTTATATGTTATATTGATTTTTTATCACATAGACTTTGTCAAAAGAATTTGTATAAACTTATTTTTGCAAAATTTAATAAAGTGTATTTAAAATATTTCTTAAAATGATTTTAAAAAATTACAAAATGCTTCAAAATTTGGTTGCATCAGTTGACCTCCTGCAGAGCCAATTGAGCTTGCTCTGCCGGTCGACTACCTAGTCGACCGGATATGCACCGGCTTGTGCACGTATCCAAGTTGTGCATGTCGGTCGACCGTAAAACCTTGCAAGACTTTCTGTTAGTCGATCTCAGTCAACCAACATAGCTGCAGAGCTCTCTATTTGAGCTCGATCAACCGCATACTCTAACATCCCTTTTTCTAGCCGTTGGCGGTCGACCGCCCGGCCGATCGGCAGCTATAAAAAAGCACATATTTTGCCTTTAACGTTTATATTTTATTTTGGACTATATTGGATTATTTCTAAACAGCTATTTTTGAATTTAAACGTCTATGTTGCTCTCCTATCGATAGGAGCACTGTAGAAAACCCCAAATACATAAGATATACATTTTTTACAAGACTTCCAAGTTTAGAACCCTAAAATCCTAATCTCCCTTTGCTTTATGCTTCCATTTCAAAACCTTTATAAGTTTTCTCACCCACACAATCTTGAGCTTCTATTCTCTACTCCAGATTATAGGATTGTGTTTATTGAAGCATTTAGGATCTAGAAGAGATCACCATTGCCTTGTATTGTTGAAGTTAGTTGAGGTTGCGGCCTCGGTAGAGCTTGCGAGCTCGAGTTGTTTCAAATCTTGCGGGATCGGATCGTTGGGTATAAGAGAAGTGTAGTGGAAATCCTTCATTACAGTGAAGGTAGGAACATAAAGTAAGTGGTTCGAACCTCGAAACACATCTTGGTGTTTGCGTTTGGTATTTTCTCTCTTAACTTTTTTTTCCTTGCTTGTGCTAATACTTGCATATTATTGTATATATTGTGTTAGCTAGATTTTATTTTCGCATTGAGTTTTTTTTTATTTGTCATTAGTGTTAGCCATCACCTATTCACCCCCCTCTAGGTGACTTCAAGTGGGCGGGCGGCGGCGGAGGCGGTCTCGCAGGCGAATGACAAGATCCGGATCTGCATTAATATTATTAAAATTGTTCCCCTTTAAAACCCGTGTTCATGGGTCTACAGCAGAATTTTGACCGATTTGGAGCTGAATCGGCCTTGAATCGATCGAATTGGCCAATTCAAATCGAGTCATTTTGTGACTCAGCTGAAACAACCGAGTCAAGACTGAGTCAGCCCGAGTGGGTCAAAATCCCTCACAAACTGTATCTTGGATCTTGATTTCATCGCGACGAGCTCCGTTCTGGATACGACTCGACCGAGTCGATCGAGATCGACCCGGCCGACACTTTGAACCATGAATTACGATGATGATTATCTGCTTCATCACAATTCAATGTGAAAATGACTACATTAGCAAGTATTTATGAATATATTTTGTGAAATTTACTATATTATGCATGTGTTTTGATATGTTTCTACCAATGACACATGTATTTATACTCTCTCTTTATGTTTAGTATGCTAGGTGATATGTTTTGAAAATGTGATACATAAATACTGATGTCTATATTTTTTTAAAAAATTTGTCGTGATTTTTTCAAAAAAATTGAGCTTTCCATGCAGTGTTTTGCCTGTATCGCCCGAGACAGATCTGAGACGCCGCAACCGATGCGTCTCAGTGCCCGTCGAGTCCGCAACCAGACCGAGACTTCGAACCATGCCACAAATTGGTTAATAAGTTCTATTCTAAGCCATCTCTTGCCTCTTTCCCTCAATCAAGAATTTGTATAAAAGATAGAGGACTAGCATCAAGTTGACAATGGATTATAAAATACAGTCAAATCTACCAAGGAGCCTTCTCAGCATGGAAAGTTGGCTCATGAATGACTCTATATAGGAAAAAGCTTGGACGAATGTTGTGATAATATGAATTAAAGGATCTCAAAGTTTTGTGTATGCACAAGTGGGTACACGAGCATATGTGGGTTTTGGGTGGATTGGTATGCTTTTTGCATGATGAAACTTCATCAGCGAAGTAGTTGGTTCTTCCTTGCTACCTTTTTCTCCAACAGAAAAGAAGTGTGAAGCTCCTCATGCCAAAGAACAACCCTTGTGTAGGCTACATAGGGCCGTAGGGTTACTCCACCTTGGGAAGAAGAGGAAAAAGTGCACTCAACAATGTGCACCCACAGATTGAGGCATTTCTAAAAACTAATGTGATGGGACATCACACCAATACTAGTTATCTTTTTATATCTTAGTTTATTTTTTAAATTTAACTTTTTCTTTTATTATAAAACTTAGTCCTACATTGGTTGTGATGGGGAATTTCACTTTGTAAGAGCCTATATAAAGAGACTCAACTCAATGAATAAGTAGACAAAGAATAATTATAACTTTTTCAGTTAAATTTTTTGAGCTCTTTTGAGTTTTTGAGATTGGAGTGTGAAGCCGGAGTGTAAGGGGTGTGAATCCTGCATAAGGGGTGCGAAGCCCAAATTTATCTAATTCCTTCCTTATAACCCTAATTCTTTTTTCATTGTTCTTTTCAAAACCCCAGTTCTTTCTCATTTTTTTGAATTGAAGATGATTGTGATCCTATATTACATAAATTTGGTATCAAAGCTTTGTCTCCAATCCCCTTCAAATCTTTCTTTCTAGCTTTCTAAAACCCTAAATCTACTTCAAATCTCAGATCTAGATCTACTAAAAAAAGAGGAAGAAAGAACAGAAAAACAGAAGGAAAAAAAGAATAAAAAAGTTAATGTTCACCGTGAACAGTAATCACACGATTACTATTCATCATGAACAGTAAACACCCGATTATTGTTCATCTCCCCACCCCCAACCAATATGGAGTCTGTTTCTCGCCTATTCGGAGCCCGTTTCGAGGTTTGTTCAAAGCGTTGGGTTTGTGACTGAGCCCCGGAGCCACTACAAAGATTTCATAGTGCATGAGCAGAAGATCCGGCCTACATGAGACCAGATCTGGTACTAGTACTGTCCCAACAGCAGAGAATCAGCATTTCTGGGCACATCTTTAGCCTAATTTGAGTCCAATTCGAGGCACTGAGTTTATTTGATAACCTTTGATCTTTATGCACCGAGTTTTATTCATGGGATTTTACTTTTGTGGCAAATACACTGATAGGGATGAAAAAGAGATTGAAAGGGGCATCTATGGAGGTCTCTCGTATTTTTGAAAATTTTATGATCAAGATAGGTATGAAAAGTAAGAAAACCATCTTGAAGATTTATTCAGGTATTTCTTCTTGACACCTGCGTAGAAGTGCCACTACGCCCAAATGAAGCTAGCTGGAGAAGCTTATTGGTGGTGGGAAGACAGTCATATTGACTATCAAGATACAAGAACTTCTTCATACTCGGTATGTTCTACACCTCGACGGGCCACAATTCAGCGATTTGATCACTGAATGTAAGAAAATCCTCGCTGGCATGGTGAAAATGCTAGAAAGCAGAACAGTAAAGGCTGATGACAGTCAGAATCAGAGTCAGAAGTTTATGATAAGCCAGAGGCAAGGCAAAAGTTATTGCTGAGTCGATGTCACAGCAAGAAGAGATTTCCCCACAGCCTGACCCTTGTAGATCTTCAGCGGAGCCTACCTTCGAGCTAGTACCACCTTTGGCAGCTATGAGGGATCATTTTTCTTGAGATCGCCTGATGTGTACGACCCATTGCAGATATGTCTATAGGAGCCAAGCTCACAGGAGATCATACCACTTATGGTGCAAAGTGCACTCGGTTCAGTTTTCATTATCAATGACGTGCCTTAGCCTGCTATTAGTGCTTTGATCAAGTCGTCATCTTTTATCCATCCGACACAGAGACCAGTTTCACCTCCACCACCTTGATCTCGATGTGATGCATTAACGCTGCTGCCACAGCCACCACTATGGCCCGATTAAGCTGCTTCATGAGAGGTGTCCTCACTTGAAATGGTCGACTCTCTCCCACCCGAAGGAAATGATGGGGACATCACACCAATGCTAGTTTTATTTTTATGCCTTGGTCTATTTTTGAGTTTAGCCTTTTCTTTTATTATGAAACTTAGTCCCACATCAGTTGTAGTGGGGAAGTTCACTTTGTAAGATCCTGTATAAAGAGGCTCAACTCAATGAATAAGTAGATAATGGATAATTAAACTTTTCCAGTTAAATTTTTTGAGCCCTTTTGAATTCTTGAGATTGGGGTGTGAAGCCCGTAGTGTAAAGGGTGTTGAAGCCCGCGTAAGGGGTACGAAGCCCAAATTTATCCGGTTCTTTCCTATAAACCCTAATTTCTTCATTGTTCTTTTCCAAACCCTAGTTTTTTCTCATTTCTTTGAATTGAAGGTGATTGTGATCCTATACCAAGGAGCCTTCACAGCATGGAAGGAAAAGGCGTGGACAAATGTTGTGATAATGTGAAATAAAGGATCTCAAAGTTTTGTGTATGCACAAGTGGGTACACGACGAGCATATGTGGGGTTTGGGTGGATTGGTCTACTCTTTGCATGATGAAACTTCATCAGCGAAGTAGTTGGTTCTTCCTTGCCACCTTTTTCTCCAATAGAAAAGGAATGTGAACCTCCTCATGCCAAAGAACAACAATTGTGCAGGCTACATAGGGCCGCAGGGTTACTCCACCTTGGGAAGAAGAGGAAAAAGTGCACTCAACAATGTGCACCCACAGATTGAGGCATTTCTAAAAACTAATGTCAACTGACTTTCAATTTCCGATTGAGAAATGGGAAATGCACTCTTGTTTGAAGGAAAAAAATTACTTAAGCATGCTCTGGACTGCTGATATAACTTCACATAAATCCCCTCACATGTTTTGCAGTTAAACACAATGGGTTGAATGCAAAATTAAGTTTATACTAGAAATCCACCAGTTTCAACTTGAGAAGGGCAGAAGAATGAGTAAACTTGATATTTCTCGGGCATACAACAGTGCCAAACAAAAGATTTTTTTCCGGCTGTTTTAGAAGGCTTGATCAATGCACATCTAGTCTTATTTATTCATTTTGTCAAATATGAAAAATGTGAAGTTAGAAGCTAATGTGTTTTCTCACAAATCAAAAAACAATTAATTGACAAAAAAAAAATACATGAAACTCATAAATGTAACTCGAACTAGTTAACCGTGGAAGGGAATAGCATCTCCCTGCAGTGTAACTGAAAATAACATTGAAGCAATGGCAGTGCATCAATCTCATATGGCTCATTAGTCCACTCCACTAAGTTCTGTCTATGCTTACCCAGTCATGAATCAAGTTCATCGAAAGAGGAAACAAATATCACAGACATTTCTGCTACGGTAATCCCAAATGTAACTCATATTTTGCAAATGCAACTCCAAAATTATATTTTGATATTATCATCGATTCCATTTACAAACTGATGCTGTGCTGCTGCTGACGATGATTGTCAAAAGTAAAACTTTTTTAAGGAAAAACTGCCGTACACAGATCAAAACCAATAACTTCGACAACAAAAATCACAGAAAAATTAAAATAAAGAGGAAAAATAGACAATCTAATCCGAATTTACGGTCGGCATTTCAAGATAAAACGAAAAAGACTGGTGCTTTACCAGAAAATCATAATAAAAGATTTCACCTTCTGATTGAAAAACAGTGCCATCAATCCAAAATACCAGCGCTTCAAGATACTAAACTCACAATAAAAAATAATAAGACACAAAACATAGAGCCCAAATCTGTCATAAAAACCATGATCGAAAAGTTTTCAAAAGCTCAGATTCACTAAATCTCATAAAATGAAATAGACACGGAAATTCCGAGAATAAATAACATTTACCAATCTTCAAAAAATTACTCACAAAAAAAGTAAAAGAAAGAAAAAGCTGTGACATGATCAGATTCAGTAGAAGGTACCTGCCCCCTCAAAAGATCCAGAGAACCGAATGATCGGAGAGCAAGAAAACCCCTTCTCCACCTCTCCCTTTATTATTTTGAGAAACAAGAAAAAAGATCAGCTTTTTTACCTTCCTCCTCCCAAACAAAGATGAAATCAAAGAGAGAAGAAGGATTTGATGAACAGAGAATGGTATAAAATTGAGGGAGCGAGTGCGAGAGAAAGAAGAGATTGGGAGAAAATATCAAGGGAATTTTCCTTTTCTAAGCCCCTTTCATAACACCAATAAAAAAAATAAATCAAATCATGAAAATAAATCAAACTAGTATACGCGATTGCTGGTGGGAAAGATCGGTCAAGAGGGGTAGAGAGGAGAAAGGGAGCTGAGGGGAAAAAAAAAAGAGAGGTTGATACTGTTTTCTTTCGCATATGAAGGCAGACGGACAGATAAAGTTTTTATTTGAATTAAGGAGAAAACTTCATTTCGATCGGTGTTGATTAAATTAAACTAGTATACTGTTTCTAACGGTGAGAAACCGACTAATCAGTCAGGAGAAAGAAGAGAGGAGAAAAAAGAGGAGGGAGGGGAGAGCTGTGAGAGGAAGAAGAAAAAGGAGATCAACATTGCTCTTTCTCTCGGGATGAAGACGAATGGAGGGACGGAAAAAGTTTTTATATTAGCATATGGCCGATGTCGGCAGGGAAGTCGACCAATCGGTCAGGAGGAGGAAGGAGGGGAGCTGAGAGAGGAAGAAGGGAGGGGTTAACGATGTTCTCTCTCTCGCGGATGCTGAAGGACGAACGGACTGATGGACAAAGTTTTATATGAGTCATAGGAGAAAACCTCCATTTGATCTTTTTTGACTAGTATACCGCTGCTATCGGTGAAAAAACGACTGATCAATCACAAGGAAAGGGGAGCTAGAGAGGAAAAAGAAGGAGAGGGTCGACACTGCTCTCACTATCTCTCTCGAACGAAGACGGACGGATAGACGAACAAAGTTTCTATATGAGTCACAGGAGAAAACCTTCCTTCAATTAGTTTTGATGAGTCACGGGAGAAAACTTCCTTTCAGTCGGTTTTGATTAAACTAGTATATCGCCTATGTCGATGAAAAACTGACCGATGAGTCGAGAAGGGGAGGAGGAGGAGAGAAAGAACGAAAAAGAAGAAGCGGAAAGCTGAGAGAGGAATAAGGAGGGGGTCGATGCTGCTCTCTCTCGCTGATGAAGACGGACGGACGGACGGACAGACAAAATTTCTATACAAGTCACAGAGAAGACTCCGTTTGGTCGGTTTTTGTTAAATTAATTAATTAAATTAAATTAAATTACAATCTCTTGTTTATTTCTTCGGGGGTAATTAACTCCATTTTTTAGCAATTAGTGCCCGGCCCACTTTTTCCCTTCCCGTTGCCCTCTCTAGTGCTGACGTGGCGGGCCAACGAGACCACAGTGGGCCCCGCGTATTAAATGGCAGGGAGTGAGGCTCACCGGCCAGTCGGCGGGCCTAGGTACTCTTTCTTTGAAATTCCCACTCCCAACAATTATTTAATTACTATTTTAAATTAAATATATTAAAAAGGGATTAATTTGCAAAATTCGTTGTTTGTTGTAAACTTGCAACACATCGCCACGCTTCTCGCATGCCAAAATCTCAACGTGCCGCTGCGTTAACGTGTTCCGCAGGTGCAGAGGGAATCCAGGCTGACGTTAGGAGTTGCCCATTCATCGAATCTCACCAATGCGAATTATTTAACTTTTTATATGGTTAGCGATATAATTAACAATGACTATGAGATTATATAGATTATTGATTTGACGTAAATTTAGAATGGGGACTAAAGTACGATACTCTGATTCTGTTAGGCCCATCTAATCTAATCTCACAACGTGGCCGGATTGAAACACATAGGATAGCTGACAATCTTTCGTCATAATAGACGGCTCATGTTTTTTCCCCCACTTGAACACCACCACTCTGGGATTTAATCTGGAGGTGACTGAGGAGCCAGTTTAAAATCTGATCAGTAGTCATGGTGTAAATAAATAAATAAATAAATAAATAAATAAATAAATATATATATATATATATATATATATATATATATATATATATATATGTGGGCTTACTGTACCTCAGCGTGCAGGCTGAGAGAGTTTCTCAGCCTGCGGGACGTGGCTGAATATAGGCCACACATCGGTCGCAGAGTGTGGGCGCCAAAAAAATCAAAAAATCCCGCCTAAACAATCGTGAAACAAATTGACAAAGATACCCCTTTTATATGACGACTGCGACTTCTAGCATTGAAAAGTAAAAAAACATTCCATGGTCGCAGACTTAATACAGAATAAAGAATACCAGACAAAAAATGCTATCGTATAGCAATGCGACCTCCTTCGGTACTGCGACCAAATTCGCAATCTTCTTTCTCATGCCTTATGTAAAAGAAGTAATTAATATTATATCTACCGTGATACAACAACAGTCTAGAAAAAAGAGACGCACTAATGTTAATCTCCGAGAAAGGAAAGATGTGCACCATACGTAATCTAAAGATATAGGCAAACAATTCTATAAAAAGTTAATTTGTACTTCACGTATTAAACCATACTCAACCGTCCCCTGCAATAATTATTGTTACTATTCATGTTCTTCCACAATATTTATCTTTATATAATGCTTGTAACTAATATATTATCTCATACCTACAAACTATATTTTTGCTCTACCTTTTCAATTTGATTACAAAACTTTTTTAAAAAAATTCATTCTTGAATCATGTCTTCCCCACCTTCTTCCTCTGATCACGTAGATTTCAACTTCAATCGTTCCCCAACGGTCCTTTATCCTCAGGATATTCTAGTGAATCTGATACCAGTCTGGACTTCACCCCTTTTGACTATCTAACTACATCAAATAATGTATTAACTGATCCTCCTATTCATGAGAATGATGAAGTTTTCATGTGGGTTAGTGAGGAAGACATTATTCCTCTACCACTTGACGGAGACATGCTTGATGAAAGCATGACCTCTGATGCTGTAGGCTCGCTTTCTCGCAGCAGGTCAGACGAAGAGCTTGATATAGACGATCCATTCTGGGAGTTTATCGGTGAAAAAAAATCTCAAAACAGGAAGATGATGAGGAAATAACTGATGAAGAGGAAGACCAGGAGAATGAAGACGACGAATCTGCTTATGATGGTGATAATGACGAGAATTAGGATTTCCTGATCTTCTGATATTCAACCAAATTTGTCTTCTTTTAAAAAGCTTTTAATTCTCTTTTTTGTAAGGTCTCTTTCTCACTGTATTAACTTATAAAGCTCTTTTTAATTACATATCCGCTGTTCTTAAACACAGCGACCTTAGTCGCAATACTGCGATCATAGTCGCAGTCCCATGGTCGCATAATATAAATAAAAAAACCAATTTAATTGTTCATAGGAGTATCAGACAACATTCAGAAATTATAAGAAGGACAAATATTTGATGACTAACAGTTGACAATTTATGGTCGCAGTTACTTAATCATTTATCAGTTCCCAATGCGACTATGGTCGCAATAATGAACTGTTTTGGAGTTCAAAGTAATTTAAAATTATAGTGTATTAACTTTTAAACTGTTTTGGATAACTGAACAGTCACCTAGGAAGTATACAATTTTTGGGAAAAGATAGAAAATATATTTGAGAGATATTCACGTGGTCCGAGAGCTTAAACCTTTTGGAATTCCGGGATTAAAATATATAAAGGGTCATGAGCAAAGGATTAAAAACATACTAAGTTATTTTTGCTCAAACTCGTTACTCTCACTGTTCGGAAAATACATTCAAAAAATGTCTTCACCATCATCACCGTCTTCGCCGGAAAGAAGCCAATACATTCAAACAATGTCTTCACCATCACCACCGTCTTCACCGGAAAGAAGGCAATCATCAAATGATGATTTTATGCTTAGTTCTGAAACAATGTCTCGCTACGGGTCAGAATCTGAGCTTGATAAAGACGACCCTTTCTGGGAGTTCATTGATGAACCAAAACACAAACATGAAGAGAAAGAAAGAGACGATGAGACTGTACCTGAAGAGGAGGAAGAGACAGAAGACGAAAGCGATACAGAAGACGAAAGCATGACTCTTGACGACGAATCTGATTACGATGGTGATGACGACGATTAGTTTTTAAAAATTGTATTTTGTTTTTCTTTTTAAATATATATAAATCTGTTTTCTAAAGTTAATTGTGTGAATTACATTTTTACTACTATGTATTGGTTGAAATACTGCGACCATGGACGCAGACTTAATAAATACACTGCGACCTTGGTCGCAGTTGTTGGACTTTAGTCTTAATCAACAACAACACTGCTACCTTGGTCGCAGTTTCTGACCGTAGTCTTAATAAAATAAACTGCGACCTTGATCGCAGTTGTTGGTGTTTAGTCTTAATAAAATACACAGCGACCTTGGTCGCAGTTGCTGGTCTTTACTCTTAATCAACAACATCACTGCGACCTTGGTCGCAGTTGGTGGTCTTTATAAATAATCAACAACAACACTGCGACCTTGGTCGCAGTTGATGGCCGCAGTCTTAAAAAAATAATCTGCAATCTTGGTCGCAGTTGCTGGTCTTTAGTCTTAATCAACAACAACACTGCGACGAGGTGACACGTCACCGCAGCAGTACTTAGTCGCAATTTTTGGTCGCAATGTCGACCCTGGTCGCAGTTGTTTCTGTTTGCACTGTAGTCTTATGCGACCTTGGTCGCAGTGTCGTCTCTGGTCCAAGTTGTTTTGTTTGCAATGCATGACTGCGACCAAAGGTCGTAGTTTATTAAAAAACAAATATGCTCTTTATTTATGTCCACGCATTTATCTCCAGGCATGTGAAAATGATACAAAACGATCTCTTATACAATAAGATTGAGTGTTACAATATAGCAGTACAAAGAAAACTAAACATCAAAAAGAGCCATTGTTGACTAAGAGCAGTAGTGTTATTGAGGTCTTTTTATTTATGTCCAGGCATTTATCTCCAGGCATGTGAAAATGATACAAAACACTCTCTTATACAATAAGATTGAGTGTTACAATATAGCAGTACAAAGAAGATTAAACATCAAAAGAGCCCTTGTTGAATAAGAGCAGTGGTGTTATTGAGGTCCCTCTGTATTAAAAAACTGTGGACGTCGAGGACCATGACTTCTTCTCTTGCGGACGACGAGGACCATGACTTCTTCCCTTGTGGACGAACATCGATCAAGTTCACCGGCCAAAATATTCTCCCCAGAGGCCCAGCGAACCTGAAAAAGGACAATCAAGCTCTGGGTCATCTTCGTGCATAGGGTCATCTTCATCCATGGAGGCAGGCCCCTGTTAGAGACTCTGAAGAAAGCGAAAATTCTCAGAGCAATTGCTCTCAAATGAAAACAGTCTAATTATGGGCTGTTAAAGGGAGAGTGTGAGCCCTAGTTATACCCAGCCCATAATAACCATAATTAATGGTTCATTAATCAGAACCGTCGGCCTTAATGGTCTCCAACCGCCAGCGCCGGTTTGGCATTAAAAGACATTAACGCCTAAACCCAATGAAGAGCCGACGCGTGGACAACAGCTTCGGGAAACAACGAATGGTGCGGGTTCGTCAACGTAGACTTGACGTTAAAAAGATCTCATAAAATCTTTATGACAGGTCGCATCTCACGGAGTGACTCCAAGTCGCATAAGACAACAGACAACTTTTCATTTTTCATTTAGATTCAAAAAAATGACTTAATCCAAAACAACACTTAATAAAACAACAACACGGCGACCTTGGTCGCTGTTGCTGGCGGCAGTCTTAAACCAAAATAGCAGTGTCGACCTTGGTCGCTATGAATGTTAATCTAAAGGAAAACACTTACTTAACGTACTGCGACCAAAGTCGCAGTCCATGTAATGCAACCTTAGATTGCAGTTGCTGGCCATCTTTATCAATAACAACACTGCGACCTTGGTCGCATTTAACCATGTACACTGCGACCAAAGTCTTTGACTAAGGTCGCAGTTTAAATGTACAATGCGACCAAAGACTCTGACTACATTATATACAAAAAAATAAACTATAAAGTAGAATTTTATCGCAGGCTGAAAACATTGATCTGAAAAGATTTTATATTTTCAAAAAAAAAATTTATCCCAGGCTGAAAAGGAGAAACTAGATCTTTCAAAAAAGAGGTAAAGAAATAAGGCGAAAAGTAATTTATATCCTATAAAGAGCGGCAAAATAAAATGGGGAAAAAATAATAATAAACAATAAGGAAAAGTTATCATAATGGGGTATTTGGTAATTTAACTTCTCCCTAAAAGCGGGCCGCAAGTCAGTGAGGTGACAAATTGAGCCACGTCACCGCAGGCTGAGAGCGTACTCTCAGCCCGCGGGCTGATATACATTTTTCTCTCTTTATATATATATATATATATATATATATATATATATATATATATATATATATATATATATATATATATATATATATATATATATATATATTATATGTCTGCAGCATGCGGACTCGAATTCATAACCTGTTATGAAGAGCAAAGCTCTACAGCCTAGTGTAAACTACTATCCCACTTACGGGGGACAATAGACGGTTCATGTTGCTCTGTCACTCTCTTTTCTATTTCTGTCCACAAAGATCTTATTTTTAAGGGAAGTCTTCCCTTGTACTCAAAATTTGAATGTGAATCACAACAATTTATACATGTGGCTCTAAGTAATTGATCTCTGTATCCTTTCATCTCCAGTGACGTCAATGTTGTTGTTGGTTAGATTTGTCACCCCTCTATTATTCTCACAGGGCCAATCCGGCATATTGTTGAGGAGTGCAATTGGGTGATTGCGTAATCAAAGAAGGTACCAGTTTTTCATTTGCTAAGAGATATACACACTACTCACAAAATCGTGGCAGCTGTCGTCGTGGTTGAAATGTTTGGCTATTGGTGTTTTTTTGAGTCCCCTGATTTATTTTGATCTTTACTTTGTATTACACTACACCTGGGAGGTGTTTGCTTTGAACAGCAAATGGATGCAATGCTGAGGTCGAGGGGCTGTTTGAATTCAAAGAAGTAGGCAAAGTAATGAAGTAAGAAGTAGGTTTTTTTTCTTTTTGGAAAATATAAATTTGTGTGTATTTTTTGGTATTTGGTTGGTAATTGGGAAGTAAAAGTGAAAAAATATATTGTATTTTTCGATATTTGATTAGTAATGTGAAAGTTGAAGTGGAAAAGTGGACCACAAAGTTGACCGTAAAATAATATTAAAATAAAAATTAATTATGAAAAAATTAGACTGTAATTAGAATGCAAGTGAGATTTATATAACCAAAAAAATTAACTGTTTTGAGTTACAACTTATTACAAATGAGATTTACATAATCACAAAATTAATTGTTGCACCCTGCAAGTGAGGAAATGGTTGTGTAAAAGGGAAAAGAGAAAAGGAAAAGGGTTTTGTCACGGCCCACTTCTCAAAATATATGAAAACGGAGTTGTGACGACAGTCGGCGGCGTATATACGCGAGAAAAATACCCAGCGCATATACGCTAAGCCTAAAATAACCTGATCAAGCTATAAAAATCTATTATCATAAATCAATATCACTGCAATACTACATATAGATGTTCATACCATATGAATACAGAAAAGAAATAATGACCGATAACAATGCATAGAGAATTAAGAAAACAACAGGATCAACAGGAATAAGAAGGAAGAAAATAATACCAGAATAGTAGAGAGAAACTTCATCTCCTTGCAACATGTCCAGTCTCATCAAACACTTGATCAATAACATGAAACATCCAGTATCTGAACGTGCAAATTCAGGGTCGTCAGAAGCGACCTAGTGATTGTGTAAAATAAAAGGGAAAGTGCACATGCATATATGTGTGAGCATATGATATAAAACTATAAACTAGAATAAGACCGAAGTAATATGTAAACATAAATAAATAATAGTAAAAGCAGTCAGTGATAGAATAAGATGTCCAATCATGTGTCACATGTCTATCACAGTCTATATATCAGGTAAGTAGAGTCAGTCAGTATTAAAGTTAAGTGTACGATCAGGTCATGAGTATAATCAGATGTCTATCATAACATGTATATACTCCAACATTCATACATGTATTATGCAAAGACAATCAGTTACAGTACATTATTATTTATTATGTCAGCGAACACCAATTGGCATCTGTAATAGACACATTACATACTACGCCTACTACATGTGTCAATCAGGACGCTAAGTTATTGAAACTGATTGGTTGGAGACATTGTCCATATTTTAGTGGGTCTCGTACATACCCGGGACCACAGCCCCAGTTTTCTAACGCTGAACCAGACTGTACCGTTAGGTACTCAGTAATAATAACAATAATATTACTGTATGAACAGTGGAACAGTAAACAGTACAGATGGGATGTCAGTCATTCCCCGGGAACCCTGCAATGGAACTCTCAGTCGGCGGCGCAACCTGCATTCTAGTCCACCCAAAATACAGACGTTATTTCCTTCATCAATTTTCCAATCCCAGTGTAAGCTGTCCAGTTATATTATTATTTCATTTAGTTAAAAAAATCAAAGTCCATGTTACTAGAATACTGGGACAATGTGGTGATAGTAACAGTAACAGTAATAAGAATAGTGAACAATAACAGTAACCGTATATACGATGAATAGAGTTGTACGAGTGTTACAGTCTAACGATACTTTCCTAGTAACTTTAGTAACATGAAATAATACAGTACATATCCTGCACCATCTAGTCTATATACAATCTCATCCACATGCTCTAGAATATGACAGTAACATGATCCATCAATTCATAATCTCCCTACAATAACTGCGAATATCAAGTATTAAATTCATCGTCAAAGTATGTGATATGGTAAACCATCGCCTCAATAAATTAATAATTAGTTATCTCGTTCATATTGATCTACTCCAATCCTTTATATTATTTGCATATCTATCATTAGTCACCAATATATCAGAGTCCCAACATAAATAATCAGTCACCTCTAATCAATTTATCCCGATCTCAAAATAATAAGCTAACTGCTCAATTAACTCTAATCAATTCCTTATTAAACAATTCGATCAATACACTCCCACTCTAGTCAAGTTCAATCACAGGTCCATATATTAAGGTAATCATCAAATGTAATAAATATGAAGTCCACGAACTCAGACAATTCAAATATACACCTATCTCCCAACCTCGTTAATTAAAATAGACTAATATTCAAGGTTTAATCTATTCTATCAGTCCAACTCTGCAAATCAACTCACCCAAGTATTCACACATAGAACTATAATCATGGACCAATCAAAATTCAGTATCCAAATGCAATCACAATCTAAGTTGCATCACAAATAGTCTCAGATCTAAAATGGTAAAATGGGTTCAGATGAAACGATAAGATAATATCTTAGTCACACTCACCAATAGGAGAATCTAGAATAATATCTCCTAACAGTTCAAAAATCAGTCTAAGATATACTACAAATAATCCTAAATCTTAAGCGGTAAACAATCTATACATGAACTGATAAGACAAGAATATCTCAGTAATAAGTCAATAAATCTATAGACACATGAATATCAAGATACTTCTGATCTACCATCTGTAGTCCATGTAAACTCTCCCTTAGTGTGACAATATGAGTGTAGTAATCCATTATACATCTTCAAGGTTTACTATTCCACTAGTTCGATCTTCCCAACCTCGAGTCAACCTTATTCCAATTATGTCATTAATATACCCAAAAATCAACAACTGAATAACTTCAAATATCTGGTCAACAATCTATCAAATACATTCCAGTTTCAAACATTACTACTCAGATATAGGTATCATCAAAGTGAACATGTCAGGATTAGTAATTTAATAACCATAAATACTATCAGAACATGATAATGATTAAATAGGAGATAAAGATAATCAACAATAATGTGAAAGTAGACACTCGCTATATCTCATGAAGTGATACAGGTAGTCATACTGGTTAAATATATCAGATGGTCACATGAAATGATATGAATAGGTACATGAACATCTACTGGCAATGATAATAGGGAAATGATATAAGAACAAACCCTCACATGAAATGACGCGGTTTTAGAACCGAATCGTCGTCTGGTCTTCACTGCACGAACTGGTACGGATCTCTGGATCATCTCATAGAGCGGTCTTCAAATCACTTGAGTATTGGATCCATTGCGGGCACAACTCTGAGTTTCCCGTAACGGTTCGGATCTCACCGACTGGGTCCAAAATACTGCATCATGCAACCATACTGACATAATATGTACACTATACACACAAACACACGTATACACACATACATCAACACATATATGCATACGATTCACGTATACATAATTATACACAAACACACACAACAGGCACGCCCACGTATATATACAACTGACACACACATATGCTTACACATACTTATACATGTATACATTTACGCACACTTAAACACACTCACGCATACATCATCACCCAAATAACACATCCATACTCACACACAAAATAACTTAAATACATGCACACCCATGCATGCATAAATAATATCACGTAAATACACATTAAATGCTAACACACACATGCACACAATTAAAACACAACAATATGCTATATTATTACCGACAAAAAAATAATTTATAACACCACATACACATTAACACATATAAATTAAAATGAAAGGGAGAGAAAACCTGAGCGAGTGGGGAGACACCCACGCCTGCAAGGGAGTGGTGGCCTGGCGGAGCTCCGGGGTTCGCGGAGATGATGGCGGAGGCCGCGGAGGATGTGGGAAGATGCTCAGGCAAGGGAGGAAGCTGGGGGAGGTTGCCGTGCGCTCCGGGGATGCCTTGCGAGTCTCGTTGGAGAGAAGAGGGAGCCTGGGGATGGTTTTGGCCAAGAGGAAAGAAGGAGGAGAATGACCATGGGGTTGGGTGCTTGGTCACGACATGGAGAGGAGAGAAGGAAGGTGCCATGCGCATGGTGGAGGGGCAGTAGCATAGGCTAGAAGAAGGGCCTCAACATATCGAGGAGGTCGAGGTTGCAGATCGTCGGGATGATGATGTCAAGCTCGACCTTGAGCAGTGGAGTGTTTGGGACCGAATCCCCTGCCATTGGAGAGAATGTAAAGAGAGACAAAACGCGAGAGAGAGAGAGAGAGAGAGAGAGAGAGAGAGAGAGAGAGTACAGGCTATGGATCTGGGGTGATGGCGGCTGGGGTTGGAAAGAGAAAAGGAGGAGGAGAATTAGGTTTTAGATTTAGGGTTAATATTAGTATTAGGATGCTTATATAGGAGATAGATATTGGGTTATTGGCCTTTAGGTAGATAATGGGTTGGGTTTGGAAGATATACACATGCAAATAAGGAGATTGGGTTGGGCCTATGGAAATAGGTTGGAGAAAAAAATGAATTAAGACTAAACTGGAAGTGGGCTTATTTAAATGAATTAAGAAAAAATGAAGGGAAAATATGGAATAGGCTTATTGAGTTAATGTATTGGATACGGAGATTGGGTTGGGCCTATGGAAATAGGTTGGAGAAAAAAATGAATTAAGACTAAACTGGAAGTGTGCTTATTTAAATGAATTAAGAAAAAATGAAGGGAAAATATGGAATAGGCTTATTGAGTTAATGTATTGGATACGGGCCTGAAAACTAATAATAAATGAGAGGGAAAAAAAGAGAAAAATATGAAGAGGAAAGTGGCTCAACTTATACACTTGTTAAAAAATAATTATTAATAATATTAATAACGACCATAACAACAATATTAGTGATAATACAACTAATATTAGTAATAGTAATTTATAATAACACTAATCATAGTAATAACTAACAATTATATTAATAATAATAATTATTAACAATAACAATAACAACCACAATAATAGTAATAATAATACCAACATCAATAATAGTCAATAACAATTACATATTAATAACTATTTAAAATAATTACAAACAATAATAGAAATCTATAACAATTTATTATCAAAACCCACATAAAATAACAATAACTCTTAATACAAATCATATATACATGTATTTATACTCATGTACAAAATAGATTAATTAATAATAATAAGTAAATCTAAATAAAGTTAACAAAAATAGAAATACAATATTAGTAGGGATATTACAGTCTACCTACTATATAAAATTTCATCCTCCAAATTTTGATAAAGTAGGAAATAATAAACATAAATAAAGTTAAATGAGAAGATAAGGCTTCCATGTCTTCTAACTGCGTCATGGGTCCACCACGCTTCTGCTGCGTGCTCTGATCTCTACTACTAGCTTCAACATGGAGTGATCAAACTCAGAAAACAAAATAAGGAGAATCAGAGAGAAAGATAGGAATTAAGATGTAATCTAGATCACTCTGAAAGAAGAGATGAAATCAGGAATATCAAAAGATTAAAGGGATAAATATCTGAAGGGAGGACGATCAATTCTCAAATGGACTCAATATCATAATATGGATAGTATATGTTTATTGCAGTGTAAATATAACTTGTCTCAAGTCACCGGTAAGAATCAGGTCCATTTTATTGCGAACCTAACTCTGATACCAAGAAAACTCTGTCACACCCCACTTCCCAAAATACGTGAAAACAGAGTCGCGACGAGAGTCGGTGACATATATATACGAGAAAATACCCCACACATAAATGCTAAGCCTAAAATAACCTGACTAAGCTATAAAAATCTATTATCATAAATTAATATCACTGCAATACTACATATAGATGTCCACACATGATATCATATGAATACAGAAAAAAAATAATGACTGATAGCAATGTATAGTGAATCAAGAAAAATACAAAATTAATAGAAATTAAAAGGAAGACAATAATACTAGAATGGTAGAGAGAAACTCTAGTTCCTCGCAACATGTCCAGTCTCATCGAATGCTTGATTAATAACATGAAACATTCAGTATCTGAACGTGCAAATTCAGGGTCGTCAGAAGCGACCTAGTGAGTGTGTGAAATAAAAGGGAAAGTGCACATGTATATAATGTCTGAGCATATGAAATGAAACTATAAACTTGAATAAGACTGAAGTAATATGTAAACATAAATGGACTGTAGTAAAAGCAGTCAGTGAGAGAATAAGATATTCTGTCATGTATCAGGTGTCTATCACAGTCTATATATCATGTAGGTAGAGTAATTAGTGCTAAAGTCCAGTGAACAATCAGATCATGAGTATAACCAGATGTCTATCATATCATGTATATATCAGGTGTCCAACATACATACATGTATCAGGTAAAGACAATCAGTTACAATATATTATTATTTATTATGTTAGCGAATACCGATTGGCACCTGTAATAGACGCATCCCATACACGCCTACTACACATATCAATCAGGGTCCTAAGTTATTGAAACTGATTGGTTAGAGACATTATCCATGCTTTAGGTGAGTCTCATACATATCAGGGACCATGGCCTCAGTTTTATAGCGCTAAACCAGGCCGTATGGCTTGGTACTCAGTAACAACAACAGTAATCTCATTGTATGAATAGTGAACAGTAAACAGTACAGATGGGATGTCAGTCATCCCCCGGGAACCTTGCAGTGGAACCCTCAGTCGGCTGTGAAACCTGTATCCTAAGTCCACCCAAAATTACAGATGATGTCTCCTCCATCAATTTCCCTAATCCCAGTGTAAGTTGTCTATTTATGTTATTATTTAATTTAGTTAAAAAAATCAAAGTCCATGTTACTAGAATATTGGGACGATGCGGTGACAGTAATAGTAACAATAACAGTAATCGTATACACAGTGAATAATAATAAGAATAGTGAACAGTAACAGTAACTGTGTATACGATGAATAAAACTGTACCAGCGTTACAGTCTAACGATACTTTCCCAGTAAATTTAGTAACATGAAATAATATAGTACATATCTTGCACCGTCTAGTCTATATACAATCTCATCCGTATGCTCTAGGATATGACAGTAATATGATCCATCAATTCATAATCTCCCTACAATCACTGCGAACATCGAGTATTAAATCCATCGTCAAAGTTTCTGATATAATAAACGATCACCTCAATAAATCAATAATCAGTTATCTCATTCATGTCGATCTACTCCAACCTTTTATATTATTTGCATATCTTAATCACCAATATATCAGAGTCCTAACATAAATAAAAGCCACCTCTAATCAATTTATCTCGATCTCAAAATAATAAGCTAACTACTCAATTACCTCTTATCAATTCCTCATTAAACAATTCAATCAATGCACTCCCACTTCAATCAAGTTCAATCATAGGTCCATATACCAAAGTAATCATCAACTATAATAAATATGAAGTCCACAAACTCAGAAAATTCCAATATACACCTATCTCCCAACCTGGGGTAATTAAAATAGCCCAGTATTCAAGGTTCAATCTATTCTATCAGTCCAACTCTGCAAATCAACTCACCCAAGTATTCACATATATAACTATAATGATGGACCAATTAAAATCCGGTACCCAAATTCAATCACAATCTAAGTTACATCACAAATAGTCTCAGATCTGAAATGGTAATACGGGTTCACATGAAATGATAAGAGAATAATATCTCAGTCATACTCACCAATAGGAGAATCCAGAATAATGTCTCCTAACAGTCCAAAAATCAGTCTAAGGTATACTACAAATAATCTTGAATATTAAGTGGTAAACAATCTATACATGAAATGATAAGATAAGAATATCTCAGTGATAAGTCAACAAATCCATTGACACACGAATGTTAAGATACTTCTGATCTACCATCTGTAGTCCATCTAACTTTCCCTCAATGTGACAATACGAGTCTAGTAATCCATTATACACCTTCAAGGTTTACTATTCCACTAGCTCGATCTATCCTAACCTCGATTCAACTTTATTCCAATTAAGCCCATTAATATACCAAAAATCAACTACTGAATAACTCCGAATATCAGGTCTACAGTCTATCAAATACATTCCAGTCCTAAACACTACTACTCAGATATAGGTATCATCGAAGTGATCATGTCATGAACAGTAATTAATAAGCATAAATACTATCAAGATTATGATTAAATATGAGATAAGATAATCAACAATAATGTGAAAGTAGACACTCGCTTGTCTCATGAAGTGATACGGGTAGTCATACTGGTAAAATATATCAGATGGTCACATTAAATGATATGAATAGGCACATGAACATCTACTGGCAATGATAATAGGGAAATGATATAAGAACAAGCACTCATATAAAATGACGCAGTTTTGGAATGGAATCACCATCTGGTCTTCACTGCATAAACTGATACAGATTTTCGGATCATCCCATGAAGCGATCTTCATATCGCCTGACTATCGAGTCCATAGCGGGTACAACTCTGAGTCTCCCATAACGGGTCCGGATCTCACCGAATGGGTTGAAAACGCTGCACCACGCAACCATACCGACATAATATGCATACTATACACACATACACACGTATACACACATACATCAACACATATACATATACGATTCACGTATACATAATTATACACAAACACACACAACATGCGCGCACACGTATATATACAACTGACACACACATACGCTTATACATACCTATACATGTATACATTTACCCACACACTTAAACACACCCACGCACACATCATAACCGAAATAAATACATGCATACTCACACACAAAATAACATAAATACATGCATACCCATGCATGCATAAATAATATCATGTAAATACACATTAAATGCTAATACACGCTCATGCACACAATTAAAACACACCAATGTACTATATTATTACCCACACATAAATAATTTATAATAGCACATACACATTAACACATATAAATTAAAAAGAAAGGGAGAGAAAACCTGAGAGAGTGGGGAGATACCAACGTGATTGAGTTTTTACCTGCACACAAAATACAGAATTTCGAAAATACAAAATAAAGAGTGCAAGTACTCAATGCTCGCTATAGCAAGTGGCTATGCGGTCGTGATCTACAAGGAGGGACTAGCGATGGAAGATTTTTTAGCAAGTTCTCTTTTAAGTTACAATCAATGATTAAAGATCTTCTTTTAGTTATTTAAAAGAAAAGAAAATAAGTTACAGCTGAGTTAATAAGTAAGTGGTAGATTGAGAAGGTGGAGAAAATAGAAAATGGATTTATATAAAGAAATTAAAAAGAGTGATAAAAAAGTTGGGATATTGTGGTGTTGGTGATCTAAACTAAAATTAAAAGAAAAGAAAGTTAAAACCTAAAAAACTTACTTATCTCTTCGGCGCCTGCTTACCTTTGATCTGTATTAACGATGTACCTTTGTTTGAAGGCGAGAAAAGTATGACAAATATGATCTTTCCCATTCCCGATTTACACTATGAAATGAAGGGACAAGCAACACTACCATAGAAATGGATATCCATCACCATAAGCTATCAATGACACTTCCAAGGGCAAGACAACTTCGAGGCTATCGGAGTTATTTGGATTCACAAACACAGAAGAGGGAAGCAAAAAAAAATAAGAATAGAAAAGAAAAGAAAACTTTCATTCGATTCAAATTACAATGAAAGAAAAGATTACTTACACTGGTGTCACCCTCAGTACAAGCTTGTTCTTATTCCTCCATGAAAATCTCCTCTCCTCTCCGTTACATAAAGAAATAAAAATTACATAAAATAAAACTAAAAACCTAAGTTACAGTCTATAGAATAGCCTAACTTCTACTCTTTTCTTCATCGTCCCCTGTAGTATGTGAAAACCAAGTATTTATAGGCAAAAACCCAATGGGGAGGAGCGTACGAAGATAGAGGGAGTAAATGCTTCCCCAACAGCCCCAACAAAGCCGCAGAAACATGGCTTTTGTCGCATTGTCGCGGCAAGGGTGTGGCCATGTGGCCAGGTGGCCATACCCGAGGGTGGTACTCCCTGGTTTCATGGTATGACTTTGTCTGGTTCTAAATTTCCCGTTTCTGCTCCTGAATTTGACGAAACTATCTTTGATCTTTGACTTTAACCAATTGATTTGTGAAGATTTGGTTTAACCAATTTTCAACCGATTTCATCTTCTCTGATTTGCCTTGATCTGCCCTAATTTTCTGCTTTTGAATTAATTCTGAATTAAATCAGAATTTTGATGGGCTTTTGGGCTCGTCTCTCTTCCCTTTCCTTTAGCAATGGGCATGCATATAAATTAGATAATAAATAAGATTAAAAAACAGATTTTATTATATAATAAGTATGAGAATGTGACAATAAATATGCAGATTCGGTGACCGATCACCACGCCTGCAAGGGGGTGGCGACCTGGTGGAGCTCCGAGGTTCGCCAGAGGTGATGACAGAGGGTATGGAGGATGTGGGAAGATGCTTGGCAAGGGACGAAGTTGGGGGAGGTTGTCGCGCCTCTGGGGATGCCTTGTGAGTCTCGCCGGAGAGGAGAGGGAGCCCGGGGATGGTTTTAGCTAAGAGGGAAGAAGGAGGAGAACGACCATGGGGTTGGGTGCTTGGTCACAACATGGAGAGGAAAGGAGGAGGGTGCCATGCGCATGGTGGAGGGGCAGCAGCATGGGCTGGAAGAAGAGCCTCCACATCTCAAAGAAGTCGAGATTGCGGATCATCGGGATGACGATGTAGAGCTCGTCTTTTAGCAGCGGAGTGTGGTAAGTACACCTAGGGGGTGAATAGGTGTACGGCTAATCTAATGAACAAAATGCGAAAATTAAAATCTTAAATTGCAACACACTTAGTGAACCAACGAGTGTAGCCGAATTCCCGGTGAAGGGCTCTGGACTAACTCCTCTTGATTACTCTGAATAAGAGTTGAGGTGCTATATGAAGCTCTCGTGGTTAAACACAAGTGAGGCACACACAAACAAGCCAAGCATATAATATATGAATGAGCAATATGAAATGATGCAAGACACAAAGTAATAAAGAGAGTTTAGAGAAAGTGGATCAATGCTAATACACGGATATGTTTCGAGGTTCGAGCACACAACTCTACGTCCCCGCCTTCTCACAGAAGGATTTCCACTAACTTGTCCACATAGGACTCCCACACAGGGAACCTCCACTGAAGATTTGGGGCAAATACAATCGGGAGTACACAACTCCTCTCTCAACCGAATACAACCTCTCACTGGAGGCAAGGCACAACCAACACAAAAACCACCTCACACAAGAGGGGTAGGCACTTAGCCAATACAAATCAATCACCTCACACTTGAGGGATTCCAACACAAACTCCACCTCTCACTAGAGGGAGCTAAACACAATCTCCACCTCTCACTAAAGGGATCCAACCACAACTTCCACAATCACCTCACAATAGAGGGATACCAAATCAATCTCCTCTCACTAGAGGGATATCACAATGAAGGAAGTTTACAACTTTGGTGGTTTCCATAACCACAAACTAATTTCCTACAAAGATAAAAATCCTATAGATAGGATAGCAAGATAGCTCAAGTGTGGAAAACAAAGAGTTTGGAAATCAAAAACTCAAAGAAAAACTCTAGGGAAAAACTCTAAATAGAATTGAAAATGAAGATCAAACCAATTCCCAAAGACTTTTCTTTTCTTTAAAATTTCCAACCCCTTTTAAAACAAAATAAAGATCAAATCTTTAAAGCTCTAAAACTCTTTTGAAACTTAAAATAAAACACTTGTGATGAAGGAAATTTTCTCTTGGAAAACTTATTGAAAAACAGCCAAGGATTGGGGTATATAAAGGCCCCAACCAAATCTGCCCGTTGGCTGGCAGAAAGGTCAGTTTTGACCTTCCGGTCGACCGACCAACGGTCAAAAATTTAACCGTTGAGCCTGCCGGTCGACCGCGCCCAGAACCAGAGAGCAACGGCTCTCTGGCTGGTCGACCGGGACAACCCGAGAGTGGGTTGCCTTCAGTCGGTCGACCGCTCGGTCGACCGGCCCAAGGGGCTGGCCTGCGTGCACATTCTTATGCACGTCGGTCGATCGGTCCGGTCGACCAACTCTGGCTCCGGTCGACCGGCCCGGTCGACCGCCAGAGCCTGGCAGATCTGTTAAAGGATTTGAAAACTGGGTTTTTAATTACCAAATAAATCCCATAAATTCTCTAAAAATTCACAAAAATAAGTTCAGTATAATACTTTGAAATACAAACATGTGTGAAAAAATTCAGGACATATTTCGAACAATTTGACCCATTTTGTGACTTACAAATTTTGCCAAAAACCAAAATTCGTATTTTCCAAAACTTGAATTTTGAAATGGAAAATCATTTTGTCCAAAACTCATCCAAATACAAAAACATGATATTTAAACAACTTGAAGCATGTTGTATATGGATATAATCCAATATACATGAAAGATATATATATATATATAATATATGAGAAAAATGTATATCAGCCCGCGGGCTGAGAGTACTATCTCAGCCTGCAGTGACGTGGCTCAATTTATCACCTCACTGACTTGCGGCCCGCTTTTAGGTAGAAGTTAAATTACCAAATACCCCTTATGATAACTTTTCCTTATTGTTTATTATTATTTTTCCCCCCTTTTATTTTTGCCGCTCTTTATAGGATATAAATTACTTTTCGCCCTATTTCTTTACCTCTTTTTTGAAAGATCTAGTTTCTCCTTTTCAGCCTGCGATAAATTTTTTTTGAAAATATAAAATCTTTTCAGATCAATTTTTTCAGCCTGCGATAAAATTCTACTTTATAGTTTAATTTTTTGTATATAATGTAGTCAGAGTCTTGGTCGCATTGTACATTTAAACTGCGACCTTAGTCAAAGTCTTTGGTCGCAGTGTACATGGTGAAATGCGACCAAGGTCGCAGTGTTGTTATTGATAAAGATGGTCAGCAATTGCAATCTAGGGTTGCATTACATGGACTGCGACTTTGGTCGCAGTACGTTAAGTAATTAATTTTTTTGTATATATGTAGTCAGAGTCTTTGGTCGCATTGTACATTTAAACTGCGACCTTAGCCAAAGTCTTTTGTCGCAGTGTACATGGTTAAATGCGACCAAGGTCGCAGTGTTGTTATTGATAAAGATGGCCAGCAACTGCAATCTAGGGTTGCATTACATGGACTGCGACTTTGGTCGCAGTACGTTAAGTAAGTGTTATTTTATTAAGTGTTATTTTTGGATTAAGTCATTTTTTGAATCTAAATGAAAAATGAAAAGTTGTCTGTTGTCTGATGCGACTTGGAGTCAGTCCGTGAGACGCGACCTGTCATAAAGATTTTATGAGATCTTTTAACGTCAAGTCTATGTTGACGAACCCCGCACCATTCGTTGTTTCCCGAAGCGGTTGTCGACGCGTCGGTTCTTCATTGGGTTTAGGCGTTAATGTCTTTTAATGCCAAACCGGCGCTGGCGGTTGGAGACCATTAATGCCGACGATTCTGATTAATGAACCATTAATTATGGTTATTATGGGCTGCCTATAAATAGGGCTCACCCTCTCCCTTTAACAGTCCATAATTAGACTGTTTTCTTTCGAGAGCAATTGCTCTGAGAATTTCCGTCTTCTTCAGAGTCTCTAACAGGGGCTTGCCTCCATGGATGAAGATGACCCTATTGACGAACTTGATCGATGTTCGTCCACAGGGAAGAAGTCATAGACCTCATCGTCCACAAGGGAAGAAGTCATGGTCCTCGTCGTTCACAAGGGAAGAAGTCATGATCCCTGACGAGGACTTAATCCTCACCGAGATCTGCTCTGACTTGATGCACCAGTCAAGCTTGCTGATAACGGATGGTCAGAGTGGGTATGGCGGCGGGGGATGTGGTGGATATAGTGGTGGGTAGCATACCTTGTGAGGTCTCACTCTCCCTCTCTTACCCCAGAAGTGACATCGAGGAAACTCCATGCTCACTGGATAACCTTCTGGTGAAGAGATGTTCATAAATGAAAGATCGTATCCCGGCACTTTGGAGGGTCAGTTAGAATCGGAGGATTCTGCTGCCACCAGACCTCAAGGAGAAGATTGCTCTTAGTCAACAAGGGCTCTTCTTGGCTCAATGGATTGATGTTTTGTCTTCTTGGCTACTTTGATGTTTAGTCTTCTTTGTAACACTCAATCTTATTGATTCTGCTGCCACCAGACCTCAAGAAGAAGATTGCTCTTAGTCAACAAGGTATTTTTGATGTTTAGTCTTCTTGGCTACTTTGATGTTTAGTCTTCTTTGTAACACTCAATCTTATTGATTCTGCTGCCACCAGACCTCAAGAAGAAGATTGCTCTTAGTCAACAAGGGATTTTTTTGATGTTTAGTCTTCTTTTGTACTGCTGTATTTGTAACACTCAATCTTATTGTATAAGAGATCGTTTGTATCATTTGCACATGCCTGGAGATAAATGCCTGGACATAAATAAAAAGCATATTTGTTTTTTAATAAACTACGAACTTTTTCGCAGCCATGCATTGCAAACAAAACAACTATGACCATAGATGACACTGCGACTAAGGTCGCATAAGATACATTGCAAACAGTAACTACTGCGACCAGGGTCGACACTGTGACCAAAGTCTGCGACTAAGCAACTGCTGCGGTGACGTGTCACCTCGTCGCAGTGTTGTTGTTGATTAAGACTAAAGACCAGCATTAGCGACCAAGATTGCAGATTATTTTTTAAGACTGCGGCCATCAACTGCGACCAATGTCGCAGTGTTGTTGTTGATTATTTATAAAGACCACCAACTGCGACCAAGGTCGCAGTGATGTTGTTGATTAAGAGTAAAGACCAGCAACTACGACCAAGGTCGCTGTTTATTTTATTAAGACTAAACACAGACAACTGCGATCAAGGTCGCAGTTTATTTTATTAAGACTACGGTCGTTTATTTTATTAAGACTACGGTCAGAAACTGCGACCAAGGTAGCAGTGTTGTTGTTGATTAAGACTAAAGTCCAGCAACTGCGACCAAGGTCGCAGTGTATTTATTAAGTCTGCGTCTAGCAACTGCAACCAATGTCGCAACCTTTCATTTTAAAAATTTATAAGGGTGAAGTAATATAATTATTAACTGCGTCCATGGTCGCAGTATATTCGTTTAGCGTAAAATATTTAAAATGAAGGTTTGTAACAATTGTACAGCATTTTCAACCAAGACATAGTAGTAAAAATGTAATTCACACAATTAACTTTAGAAACAGATTTATATATATTTAAAAAAAAACAAAATACAATTTTTTTAAACTTCTAATCCTCGTCATCACCAACGTAATGAGAAAGAAGTTTGCGACTTTGGTGGCAGTACTGAAGGAGGTCGCATTGCTATACGATAGCATGTTTCCTCCGGTATTCTTTATTCTGTATTAAGTATGCGACCATGGAATATTTTTTACTTTTCAATGCTAGAAGTCGCTGTCGTCATATAAAAGGGGTATTTTTATCAATTTGTTTCACGATTGTTTAGGCGGGGTTTTTTTGATTTTTTTGGCGCCCACACTCTGCGACCGATGTGTGGCATATATTCAGCCACGTCCCGCAGGCTGAGAAACTCTCTCAGCCCGCAGGCTGAGGTACAGTAAGCCCATATTATATATATATATATATTATATATATATATATATTATAATATATAATATATATATATATATCTCAATGTTTTTGACTTAAAATCCAAAAATAAGTTTTGTTAAAATACCAAAACACCAAATTCATGAAATAGACTATTAAACTAAGTTTGTTTAAATAGTTGAAGCATACATGTATATGGAATAAATCTAATATACATTAAACCATGTAAACTTGTTTTGATTCTATCTATTCATGAAAACCAAGATCGGTTAAACTAAAAACTGAAAACCAAAACATGAAACTTAAACAAGTGTGTGTGTTGTGAACTTGAGCATATCACACTATCTAATCTTTAATAATGGATCTAAATAATAAACTAAATACTATACCGAAGTCTTTGGAGAGCGCCGTCTCCAAGTCGACTCGATCTAAACATGATCCACCGAACTTGACTCTAAACGAGTGCTAGGTATGAACTTGACGCTCGGGCTCTTGAATCACAATGTGAAAGCTCCAAAACTCCTTTGTTGAAGCTAATCACCTACTAATATCTTGGTTAAGTATCTGAAACTAAACATCACAAGATTATTAGTAAACTATAAGTACATGAGTTAATCATCATCAAGACTAGAGTGGAAGGCCTCTAGGCCAACAATCTCCCCCTTTTTGATGATGACAAAACTCATGGAGTTATATATGCATGGATTAAAGTTAAGCTTCAAAGAAACTCCCCCTTAACTCATGCATAGCAATAAACAATAAATATATGCAATGAATACTAAACATGAATATGCATCAACATGCATAAACAATGAAATGAACATGCTCTTGATACCAAACTTTTAAAATAAATTCCTTTTCCTTTTAAATAAACATGTTCTTAAATAATTGCTCTTGATACTAATAAAAATTTCAATTTGAAAATTTATCGATAAAAGCAATAAAAGCTTTTGATACCAATCAATAAACTCTTGATACTAAATGAAAGATAATTAATAAAAGCTCTTGATACCAACAATAAAAATTTTAACAAAAGTACTTGATACCAATAAAACAAAACAACAAAATATGTTCTCTTGATACTAATATCAACAAAACATTAAAACATCAAACAAACTTTCTTGATATCAATATGAAACAAACTTTGGTATAAACTTACAAGTAAACAATAAACATGCATATAAACTCAAATACTTCTCCCCCTTTTTGTCAATCATCAATAAATGGGTCAAAGAAAACAATAAAACAATGTTCTTCCCCTTTTTGTCTTAAACAACAAAAAAAAATATCAATAAGGGGTGAAATGAAATCAAAACATTTTGATACCAATTGAAAAAAAAATATACCAATTTAGTGCATCGTGATATCAATTGAAAATAAATAAAACATACCAATTGAAAGTATATAAAAGAAATGTTTTTAATTTAAGTAAACATGTCTATAATTTACCAATTGTAAGTAAATAAAACATGTTGAAGAAATTAATCAAAATTTTTTATATCAATAGAATGATGTAAACATATATGTAATCTTGATATCAATTGTAAAGATTAGTACCAATTAAAAGTATTTTTCATTAGGAGCATATGAAACCAAAAATAATCAATATCATTTTTCAATCATTTTTCAACATAAAGTGTGGGTGTAAAATACGAAAGGTAAACAAAATCAATTAAAAAGTAAAATACGAATTCTCCCCCTTTATGAAATACCAAATAAAATGATACATAAGCTTGCATAAGATACCAATTGAAAAAATAATCATTGAAATATAATAGCCATTTAAGAAATCAAGCTTAACATAACTAGAATTTGTGCTCAAAGATATAGAGATATAGTAAGCACAAATAAAACATATATATATATGTATGAAAAATTGAATACCAATCGAAATTGATACTATTTGAAATGAAAGCATATATATATATAAAAACATATATGAGTATACAAAAGAATGTCAGTAGTGATACCAATTGAAAAAAATCTAATGATACCAATTGAAAACATAATAGTGTATAACTCATATTTCCTACCACCCATTTCATGCACATGTTTAAAAGAATTTTCAGTAGTGAACATACAAGGCATGGTCGCCCAACCAACCGCCCTTTTGGGGTAGGGGTTTTCAAAAATAAGTTTAAAAATATAGTATGTTTGAAAACTCTACCAAATGAAGAATATGAACTAGTTTAATGAAAAACTTGTAAACTAGTACGAAATCCTTCAAGTAAGGAATAAAACAAGAATTTATTCTATAAAATCAAGAAAATCTAATTTTTATCAAAATAATTTAATCTTCAAGGCATATGTATGTTTTGTATAAACTAGAGTATACATACATATCCTAACATAAATGAGTCCACAAAAATATATGCATAAAGGCAAGTGGCTCAAGGATGTATATGATAGCTATAGTTTAGACAAAATAGACATATACATGAAGTTAAACATACACATGAAAGCATGTACAAAATGGGAATACAAGTCAAAATGTATGAATCATCAAAACTAGGCTAACTAGTACATCTAATGGGTACAAATGAGCATTCATGCATAAACACATAATAGTTTATTGTGGCTCACTAGTTGTATAAGTATATACCTAAGTTTTATTGAAAACTAACATCTAAACATGTAATCAAAGCATGAAGCATAGAAATCAAAACAAAAAACTCATACGATCATTATGTAAATAAACATGCATTAGAGCTAGGACATACACATTAGTTAAAATAAATGTGAGAACACAAAGATATAAGTCCATATTAAACATGGGTGTCTCAAATACTAATCATGCATGTCATAGGACTAATAAACATGACATATGGCATAATGAATATTAAACAAGATATGCTATAAATTAATGATCTAAAAACATGCAAACATAATGGGAGTTAGAGATGTTACCAAAACCGAAAAGGCACATCTCCATATCTCCAAACCAAGGTGGTCCTCCCACCAAACTCCCCTTGAAAGTGATGCATCCACTATGTCATCTTTAGGCTCAGAATGCATCCACCTCAAGACACCATCACTCTCACGTTAAGTGAGAGTCCACACCTACATCAAATAAAATAGGGGTGGTCTTTGGTACCTATACTCTTTTGGGTCCATGAGGGTTAGCTCCTTTCCTAACCCAAACAAACTTAGTTGCTAAAGTTGAATCATGTATACGATCATAACAAAACTTAGCAAGGTGGCCCTTACGTCCACAATGTGTACAAGTGTACACATGAGCATACATCGTGTTATGGGTGTGTAGGTGAGGATCATGTGTATGCCGTGGTTTGTGTGCATGCATAGGAGGAATTTGTTTCTTTCGAAACATAGATTCCAAACGTGAGTAGTTCAAAGCACAATGGCTCAAAGTGGAGCCCAAAACAATCAACAGTCTTCTTAAGCATAAATATATCATTTTCAATCAAGGAAGAAGAGGTGCATGCAATAGGTGAGCTAGAATGTGAAGCTACACTAGTATGACAAACATGTGAATCTATATCATTTTTCAAAGAAACATTTTTCTTTAAACAATCTTTCAATTCTTGTGAAACCAAATCAATTTTGTTTTTTAAAGAAACATTTTCTTTTACAACAAAATCAACTTTGAAGATAAAGCCTCATTTTTCCTTAAAACATTTTCACAATCATTTTTGTTTTCAAAATTTTGTTTTCATTAAGGACAAGATCAACTTAGATGTTAATGAATCCCTTTCATTAGAAATCTCCACTTTCTCTTGCAAAATCAAATCTAGTTTTGAACATAATTCTTATTTTCTTCTTTTAGTTCAAAACTCTTCTTTTTCAAAAGATTATATTTTTCTAACAATTTTTCACATACAATAGATAGTTCTTCATTCAAAGCATTTGGATCAATATAATTATCACAAGAAGAACTAGCATCATCATCATCTAATTGAGTTTCCGAGTGTACCTCAGGGGAGTCATTCCCTTGGACCATGTGGCATTGTTGCTCAGATTCTCCACTAGATTCATCCTCCACAATGTTGGGCGTTTGAAGCTTGGAGGAGGTCAAAGTGTTTCACACTGTAAAAACGGATCACAGTAGAAACAATCATAAGATATTCTTTGTTAAGCGTGCTTCTAAGTGCCTCAAGGGCTTGTGCATTGACCTCTATATGCTTGCTATTATCAAGATAGGATTCTTGGTAGCGGCAAGAAAAACATGCAAGCCTTGGGTTTTCAAGTACATGGACATCCTAACCTTCCAAACAACAATGTTGGAAGTATCAAATATAGATGGGGTCATGAAGTCCATGAGTATGTGCAAACAATATATGTGCAAAAGCAAATCTAGATTAGCAAAACCAAGATCACACTCCTAGGTGGTTAAACCTAATATCAGGAGCGTAGGCTCTGATACCAATTGTAAGTACACCTAGAGGGGGGTGAATAGGTGTACGACTAATCTAATGAACAAAATGCGAAAATTAAAATCTTAAATTGCAACACACTTAGTATAACCAACGAGTGTAGCCGAATTTCTGGTAAAGGGCTCTGGACTAACTCCTCTTGATTCCTCTGAATAAGAGTTGAGGTGCTATATGAAGCTCTCATGGTTAAACACAAGTGAGGCACACACAAACAAGCCAAGCATATAATATGTGAATGAGCAATATGAAATAATGCAAGGCACAAAGTAATAGAGAGAGTTTAGAGAAAGTGGATCAATCACTAACACACGGATAAGTTTCGAGGTTTGAGCACGCAGCTTTACATCCCCGCCTTCTCACAGAAGGATTTCCACTAACTTGTCCACACAGGACTCCCACACAGGGAACCTCCACCGAGGATTTGGGGCAAATACAATCGGGAGTACACAACTCCTCTCTCAACCGAATACAACCTCTCACTAGAGGCAAGGCACAACCAACACAAAAACTACCTCACACAAGAGGGGTAGGCACTTAGCCAATACAAATCAATCACCTCACACTTGAGGGATTCTAACACAAACTCCACCTCTCACTAGAGGGAGCTAAACACAATCTCCACCTCTCACTAGAGGGATCCAACCATAACTTCCACAATCACCTTACAATAAAGGGATACCAAATCAATCTCCTCTCACTAGAGGGATATCACAATGAAGGAAGTTTTCAACTTTGGTGGTTTCCACAACCACAAACTAATTTTCCCACAAGGATAAAAATCCTATAGATAGGATAGCAAGATAGCTCAAGTGTGAAAAACAAAGAGTTTGAAAATAAAAAACTCAAAGAAAAACTCTAGGGAAAAACTCTAGATAGAATTGAAAATGAAGATCAAACCAATTCTCAAAGACTTTTCTTTTCTTTGAATTTTCCAACCCCTTTAAAACAAAATAAAGATCAAAATTTTAAAGCTCTAAAACTCTTTTGAAACTTGAAATAAAACACTTGTGATGAAGGAAATTTTCTCTTGAAAAAGTTATTTAAAAACAGCCAAGGATTGGGGTATATAAAGGCCCCAACCAAATCTGCCCGTTGGCTGGCAGAAAGGTCAGTTTTTGACCGGCCGGTCGACCGGCCAACGGTCAAAAATTTGACTGTTGAGCCTGCTGGACGATCGCGCCCAGAACCAGAGAGCAACGGCTCTCTGACCGTCGACCGCCGATCGACCGGGACAACCTGAGAGTGGGTTGCCTTCAGTCGGTCGACCGCTCGGTCGACTGGCCCAAGGGGCTGGCCTGCGTGCACGTTCTTGTGCACGTCGGTCGACCGGTCCGGTCAACCGACTTTGGCTCCGGTCGACTAGCCCGGTCGACCGCCAGAGCGTGGCAGATTTGTTTAAAGGATTTGAAAATTGGTGTTTTAATTACCAAATAAATCCCATAAATTCTCTAAAAATCCACAAAAATAAGTTCAGTATAATACTTTGAAATACAAACATGTGTGAAAAAATTCAACACATATTTCAAACAAATTGACCCATTTTGTGACTTACAATTTTGCCGAAAACCAAATCCGTATTTTTCAAAACTTGGATTTTTGAAATGGAAAAGTTTTATCCAAAACTCATCCAAATACAAAAACATGATATTTAAACAACTTGAAGCATGTTGTATATGGATATAGTCCAATATACATGAAATATATATATATATCAATATTTTGACTTAAAATCCAAAAATAAGTTTTGTTAAAATACCAAAACACCAAACTCATGAAATAGACTATTAAACTAAGTTTGTTTAAATAGTTGAAGCATACATGTATATAGAACAAATCTAATATACATTAAACCATGTAAACTTGTTTTGATTCTATCTATTCATGAAAACCAAGATCGGTTAAACCAAAAACCGAAAAACCAAAACATGAAACTTAAACAAGTGTGTGTGTTATGAACTTGAGCATATCACATTATCTAATCTTTAATAATGGATCTAAATAATAACTAAACACTATACTGAAGTCTTCTTGAAGAGTGCCGTCTCCAAGTCGACTCGATCCAAACGTGATCCACTGATCTTGACTCCAAACGAGTGTTAGGTATGAACTTGATGCTCGGGCTCTTGAATCACCATGTGAAAGCTCCAAAACTCCTTTATTGAAGCTAATCACCTACTAATATCTTTATTAAGTATCTGAAACTAAACATCACAAGATTATTAGTAAACTATAACTACATGAGTTAATCATCATCAAAACTAGAGTGGAAGGCCTCTGGGCCAACAAGTGTTTGGGACCGAACCCCCCCACCATTAGAGAGAATCTAGTGAGAGAGAGTTGAAACGCGCGGCGCGAGAGAGAGAGTACGAGCTGTGGATCTGGGGTTGATGGCGGCTGGGGTTGGGAAGAGAAAAGGAGTAGGAGAATTAAGTTTTAGGTTTAGGGTTAATATTAGTATTAGAATGCTTATATAGGAGATAGATATTCGGTTATTGGGTTTTAGTTAGATATTGGGTGGGGTTTGGAAGATATACACATACAAATAAGGAGATTGGGTTGGGTCTATGAAAATAGGTTGGAGAAAAAATGAATTAAGACTAAAATGGAAGT